>JAMPIV010010986.1:0-132959 GCA_024509875.1 Oreohelix idahoensis
GGGTGGGGTGGGGGGGGGGGGGGGGGGGGGTTTTGGGGTTGGATAGGGGTGGGTGGGTGGGGGGGGGTGGGGGTGTTGAGGGGGGGGGGGGGGGGGTGGTCTTATTTTGATACTGTCTGTCCCTGCAACTTTGTCTATGTTGCTGCCAAGATTTGTGTATCACTCTACAACTTGTGGAGGTGTTTTCTGCAAGTACAATCTTGGTATCCCTCTTGAGATTTTATCACGATTATGCTGGGAGAACAGGTCCTGGAGCAGGTCAGCCACTTTAAATACCTTGGAGCTGTCATAGACTGGAAAGGAGGCATCAAAGAAGAGTTGGCTACCTGAAGGGATCAGACCTCCAGGACAACCCAGAGTCCACTGGGAGAACAACATTAGACAATCTCTGAAGGACCAAGAACTAGATAGGATAGTATGGCACTTTCTCTGGCAAACCTCTACACCCCAGGGTATAAGAGGAATGACTATGTAAAGTAAGTAAGCAATCTCGTTATTCTTTCCTGCATTTATTCTCATAATCTTTGTCCATTCCCTGTGTATTGTCAAACCCTCTAGCTGTCATCTCTCACCAAGCATTCTCATAATCTTTGTCCATTCCCTGTGTATTGTCAAACCCTCTAGCTGTCATCTCTCACCAAGCATTCTCATAATCTTTGTCCATTCCCTGTGTATTGTCAAACCCTCTAGCTGTCATCTCTCACCAAGCATTCTCATAATCTTTGTCCATTCCCTGTGTATTGTCAAACCCTCTAGCTGTCATCTCTCACCAAGCATTCTCATAATCTTTGTCCATTCCCTGTGTATTGTCAAACCCTCTAGCTGTCATCTCTCACCAAGCATTCTCATAATCTTTGTCCATTCCCTGTGTATTGTCAAACCCTCTAACTGTCATCTCTCACCAAGCATTCTCATAATCTTTGTCCATTCCCTGTGTATTGTCAAACCCTCTAGCTGTCATCTCTCACCAAGCATTCTCATAATCTTTGTCCATTCCCTGTGTATTGTCAAACCCTCTAGCTGTCATCTCTCACCAAGCATTCTCATAATCTTTGTCCATTCCCTGTGTATTGTCAAACCCTCTAGCTGTCATCTCTCACCAAGCATTCTCATAATCTTTGTCCATTCCCTGTGTATTGTCAAACCCTCTAACTGTCATCTCTCACCAAGCATTCTCATAATCTTTGTCCATTCCCTGTGTATTGTCAAACCCTCTAGCTGTCATCTCTCACCAAGCATTCTCAAAATCTTTGTCCATTCCCTGTGTATTGTCAAACCCTCTAGCTGTCATCTCTCACCAAGCATTCTCATAATCTTTGTCCATTCCCTGTGTATTGTCAAACCCTCTAGCTGTCATCTCTCACCAAGCATTCTCATAATCTTTGTCCTTCCCTGTGTATTGTCAAACCCTCTAGCTGTCATCTCTCACCAAGCATTCTCATAATCTTTGTCCATTCCCTGTGTATTGTCAAACCCTCTAGCTGTCATCTCTCACCAAGCATTCTCATAATCTTTGTCCATTCCCTGTGTATTGTCAAACCCTCTAGCTGTCATCTCTCACCAAGCATTCTCATAATCTTTGTCCTTTCCCTGTGTATTGTCAAACCCTCTAGCTGTCATCTCTCACCAAGCATTCTCATAATCTTTGTCCATTCCCTGTGTATTGTCACACCCTCTAACTGTCATCTCTCACCAAGCATTCTCATAATCTTTGTCCTTTCCCTGTGTATTGTCAAACCCTCTAGCTGTCATCTCTCACCAAGCATTCTCATAATCTTTGTCCATTCCCTGTGTATTGTCAAACCCTCTAGCTGTCATCTCTCACCAAGCATTCTCATAATCTTTGTCCTTTCCCTGTGTATTGTCAAACCCTCTAGCTGTCATCTCTCACCAAGCATTCTCATAATCTTTGTCCTTTCCCTGTGTATTGTCAAACCCTCTAGCTGTCATCTCTCACCAAGCATTCTCATAATCTTTGTCCTTTCCCTGTGTATTGTCAAACCCTCTAGCTGTCATCTCTCACCAAGCATTCTCATAATCTTTGTCCATTCCCTGTGTATTGTCAAACCCTCTAGCTGTCATCTCTCACCAAGCATTCTCAAAATCTTTGTCCATTCCCTGTGTATTGTCAAACCCTCTAGCTGTCATCTCTCACCAAGCATTCTCATAATCTTTGTCCATTCCCTGTGTATTGTCAAACCCTCTAGCTGTCATCTCTCACCAAGCATTCTCATAATCTTTGTCCATTCCCTGTGTATTGTCAAACCCTCTAGCTGTCATCTCTCACCAAGCATTCTCATAATCTTTGTCCATTCCCTGTGTATTGTCAAACCCTCTAACTGTCATCTCTCACCAAGCATTCTCATAATCTTTGTCCTTTCCCTGTGTATTGTCAAACCCTCTAGCTGTCATCTCTCACCAAGCATTCTCATAATCTTTGTCCATTCCCTGTGTATTGTCACACCCTCTAACTGTCATCTCTCACCAAGCATTCTCATAATCTTTGTCCATTCCCTGTGTATTGTCAAACCCTCTAGCTGTCATCTCTCACCAAGCATTCTCATAATCTTTGTCCTTTCCCTGTGTATTGTCAAACCCTCTAGCTGTCATCTCTCACCAAGCATTCTCATAATCTTTGTCCTTTCCCTGTGTATTGTCAAACCCTCTAGCTGTCATCTCTCACCAAGCATTCTCATAATCTTTGTCCTTTCCCTGTGTATTGTCAAACCCTCTAGCTGTCATCTCTCACCAAGCATTCTCATAATCTTTGTCCTTTCCCTGTGTATTGTCAAACCCTCTAGCTGTCATCTCTCACCAAGCATTCTCATTATCTCTGTCCATTTCCTCTGTATTGTCAAACCCTCTAGCTGTCATCTCTCACCAAGCATTCTCATAATCTTTGTCCATTCCCTGTGTATTGTCAAACCCTCTAGCTGTCATCTCTCACCAAGCATTCTCATAATCTTTGTCCATTCCCTGTGTATTGTCAAACCCTCTAGCTGTCATCTCTCACCAAGCATTCTCATAATCTTTGTCCATTCCCTGTGTATTGTCAAACCCTCTAGCTGTCATCTCTCACCAAGCATTCTCATAATCTTTGTCCATTCCCTGTGTATTGTCAAACCCTCTAGCTGTCATCTCTCACCAAGCATTCTCATTCTGTCTTCTATCTTCTTCCACTGTTCAACTCCCCCAGGAGCATAGGCCTTCAACAAACTTGTGCCAAGTGTTTCTGTCCTGTGCCATCACCTCATGCCTGTCTTCAGTTCTCTTTTCTATTTGTTCTTTGGTCTTCCTATACTTCTCTTACCCTGGAGATTCCAGAACAAGGATTGTGTGTTAATGCTGTCAACAGGTTTCTCTCAATCTGTCTCCAACATCTTCCCATCTCTTGTTCCACTGGCACTTGTCATTAGTTCCACATTAGTGATCTTGTCATACCATCTATGCAAGCATCTATTTATGAAAGTCTCTAGCTTTTTGGTCTTTTTAGTTCTATGTGAGGTGGTAGGTCAGGCACAGCTTGAGTAGGTAGTCTAGTCTCTGGTATGTAGTGCTTCCCTGAAAGCTCTTGGTACCTTCTAGTGAAAGATGTCTTTTTAATTCGGTACCTGGAGTTAAGGTCACCGATAACTTTTTTGCAGGGGTCATCTTTGTCAGCTCGCAAGAATCTTTCTGCCGTGATAATGACTGATTTCTCTCTCCTTAGTTCTAGGGGTTCCACATTGGCGGAAATCTCACATGCGCTGGTCGGAGTAGTTCGCAAGCCTCCACAGATGAATCTGAGTGCCTGGTTTTGTATGCGATCTAGTTTCAGTCTGAGTGTTGGGCTAGCAGTGGCTTGCAGGGGTAGAGAGTAATCCATAACTGAGCGCACGTATCCCAAGTACAGTTGTCGTAGGGTGCTCTGATTGGATCCCCAATCAGTGCTTGCCAAACGCTTTATGAGGTTTAGCCTTCTAGAGGCCTTAGCAGTTAGGGACTCAACATGTGTTTTGTATGTGAGTCTGGTAACTAGCTGTATCCCTAGATAAGTCGGATTGTTCTCTTTAGCTAGCTTTGCATCATCAAGTTTTAAATCCAGTTCTTTCTTTACTGTTTTGTTGCTGAGTGTGAATATAGTGTAGACTGTCTTACTCGTGTTGATCACCATTTTCCAGAAGCTGCAGTAGGTTGTTAGAGCAGCCAGTGCACGGTTTAGTTTCTTTTGCAGTTGCAAGTGGGACTTCCCTTCTGCCCAAAAGACCAGGTCATCAGCAAACAAGGCGCTGGGTAATTCAAGGTAGTCTGCCAGATCGTTTATGTATATGAGGAAGAGGGTGCAGCTTAGGGCTGAGCCTTGTGGGAGGCCTTCTTGGATGGTTCTTTTCCCTGATGTTGCTCCGTTGACCGTTGTGGAGATGGTTCTATTTGTGAGGAAATCTTTTATCCAACAAAACATTCTTCCTTCTATGCCCATCTTCTGCATCTTGAAAAATAGACCGTCTCTCCATACTCTGTCATATGTCATAATACGTACAAACCTTCTACAACCCGCAAATAAAAGCCTCATACCTACGCTGCTGAAAACACTTGCCATGGAAACCATCTGTCAGTACGATGAAGACATTATCCATGCCTATACAGACGGGTCAGCTTTCAAAGCAGTCATAAATGCTGGATACGGGGCCATAATCATCCCACCCAGTACTGAAGAACCCGTCAAAATTGCAGGTCCCTGTGGTATCTGGTGCACAAACTACGAAGCCGAAGTAGTCGCCATCCAGAAAACCCTAACTAGAATTTTTGAACTCTTTGAATCAGACGAAATGGAACCAAATGATGTAGTATTCTCAGACTCGCAGGCTGCCCTCTTGGCAATAGGAAACTGGAAAACCAACTTGATCAGTACTATCCAGAAGGTTCAAGAAACATGCCACAAAATTATGAACTTGTACGGAACAGAAATATACATGCAATGGATACCTGGCCAAATAAACATCACATTAAATGAAGTTGCTGATAGACTGGCAAAAAAGGGAGCAAAAATGCCACAGATTGATCAACCACTGAGTATGTTAACAGTTAAACAAATAGTCCAAAACAACTGTAAAGAAGTTTGGCTGAACACATGGGCACAGGCTAAAACAGGAAGAAGACTCTTCATTCACCAAACAGCCCCAGATAAGAAAGATGCTATGAACGATATCGAACGAAGGTACCAAACCAAAATCTTCAGATTGAGAACAGGCCACTCTACACTAAATGGCCACAGAAACAGACTAAGTTCACAAAACATAGCAAAATGTAGACACTGCCCTAACCCGTTGGAGACAGTAGAACACCACCTACTACAGTGCCCTGCACTTCAGGGACTGAGACAACAACTGCTACCACACAACCCATCCATAGACAATACACTGTATGGCAGCTCAGAACAGCTTATACGAACTGCGCAGTACCATATAATGGCATCAAGGTCACCAAGAGCTGACGCTCAGTGACAGTGGATCAAAGAAGAAGCTTTTTGGTTGTTTTTGTTGTTCTCCATGTTTCAGAGCCATACAATAGGACTGTCATGAAATTTTAATTGAAAATTCAGATTTTTGTGCTGGACCTGACTGCTTTTGATCTCTGTCTATTTCCCGATGATAGCTCCCTTAGGTTTTGTCTTGTATGTGGTTACAGTTATTGGACAGAAGAGCCAGGTCATCGGCAAAACCTGGATTATCAAGCTTGACTTCAGAATAGTGGATGAAAAAGGAAATAAAATCTAAACATGTCAATGAATTTCTGACTGTGACTTCACACTCAAAGGGTTGAGTACATTTTTATTAGTGCAATCATAGACAAAAAGTACAATCTGGCAATTTGAGTGTCTAAAAATCATGTTTGTGCGCTACGGTGACTGCAGCCTCACACTCGAAGAAAAGGGCTAATTAAAACTATTAATGCAACTTTAGACAAACACAATCTGGCATATTGGTGGACTAAATCTTCGGTCTAAACCAAGCAAAGCTGATTTTGATGATTTTAGAATTTTCTATTACTTCGCAACATCATCACAGTTGCTATGTAAAAGTATTAATCAAGAGGTCAGCTGTATTTTGAAAGCAAGGCAATGTCCTCTGTAATTATTATTTTGAAATGTTGCTCACAGTTAATAAAATAAGCCAACTAGCAAAGTGTTAGTTGTTCACACTCTACTTCAGATTGACAAACCCTAAGTCTGGACTGTCCAAAAACATGTTGACAGTAACTATAAGCAATATAAACTTCCAAATGTTGACAGTAACTGTAAACATTATAAACTTCCAATACAGGAGAGTTTTATCTTCCATTTATAAACTTCCAATACAGGAGAGTTTTATCTCCCATTTATAAACTTCCAATACAGGAGAGTTTTATCTGCCATTTATAAACTTCCAATACAGGAGAGTTTTATCTCCCATTTATAAACTTCCAATACAGGAGAGCTTTATCTCCCATTTATAAACTTCCAATACAGAAGATCTTCATCTCCTATTCCGACTATAAATGTGTCTGTAATTGAAGAGCCTTGAATGTGAAAGTGTGTACCACAGAAACATCAGCCCCTGGTGCAGGTCCCAGGGGGTCTCTGATGAGACAAGCAAAGAATAGAACTACTGGCCCCCTCAAGCATGTTACAAAAGGTGACTAATGATGAGTTTATGCACGTTGCCTGCTACTATCATCATGTCAAACAGATTGCTACAGAAACCACTGCTACAAGAACACATGGTGGTTCCATACTCTTGGATCTTCAGTTCTGTAGCCATGTAATCAACAAGTTCTGTAGCCATGTAATCAACAAGTACTGTAGCCATGTAATCAACAAGTACTGTAGCCATGTAATCAACAAGTACAGCAAATTGTCCTGTCATTTTGGATCACCAACCAAACCTTGGTGTAATTTCTGGCAGGCTCACATAGATAACACTAGTCAACAAATTTTCAAAAGTTTTTTGTACCAGAAATTAAATATACCATTTCTTATTGATTTTGACATGCTGATTTCAAATATCATAATGAAATTCACCAATTGGCTCTGGTTTTTTTTTAAATGATGAATTTACATTACAGTAATACAAATAATGTATGCTTGTTTAATTCTCTGGGGTGAACAGCTAGTCTTTCTACTTTAGCATTATAAAAATTGTGGTTACATTCTCAATTAATTGATATTTCAACATAAAATGATAGAAAAAATAAAAACATTATTTAAAGTTCACATATCATGTTTTAAAAAGGCACATTTGAACCCTTCTTCTTTGATCCTTAGCCGCCGACCGTCAAAGCAGTCAGTGACCATCACGCCTAGTGGCGTCTTGTAGGGCAACAACTATTAGAACCACTATTTGCACAAGTCTGGAAAACGGGGACAGCAAGCATTGAAGGGCTCCAATTGCCTTGATACCTTGTCTCCATAGCAGCAATGTCCTGGTGAAATCGTTCACCATGCTCATCACTGACCGTTCCACAGTTTGACGTAAACAGTTTGACGTAAAGAAATCCAGATGAGAATCCAGAAAATGAATTTTCAAAGACATGTTGCAGCCAAGACTCTTATACTTCAGAAGGAGATTTTTCTACAATTTCATTGTAATTATCAGATGTGTTGTTTCCAAGAAAATTGTCCACCACTGACTTAAATGCTAGCCATGCTTTTTTTTTTCCTTGCCATGCAACACGCAAAGAAACTCGTCATCATGAAGAAGTTTTCGAATTTGCGGACCAACAAATACTCCCTCTCTTATTTTAGCTTCACTCAGTCTTGGACATTTTCTGATGAGGTATTTGAAAGCCTCATCTGTTTTCTCCATTGCCTTGACAAAGTTTTTCATGAGACCCAGCTTAACTGATTCCGTACGCAAGATCTAATAATAGACGCAAAGGCCGAACGCTGTAGACGTAAGATCTTTTAAAAGACGCTGATTTATTTCATTGTTTCTTTCTATTCTGATATTTTATACTGCCCGGAATTTATCTCGACCGGAAGTAAACACAAAACTGGGCAAATTTCAACAAGCTTCAACGTCTTTTATTTGCGTTTGAATGGATTTTTTCAAATTTATATTCCTCTTTAATCGTGTTTTTTGTCGTATCGCCATAATGGCCGAAAAAAACACACAGGATATGTTACTAATATGTGAACAGTGAACAAACTGTGTGATCAACCATAACTTTCTTACTTTTTTTTTCTGTGTTTCTAAATGGATTACCTGCACAAAGAGAGCAGTGAAACTGTATTGTGATAACAATTTATGTTACAAGCCTTACGTAAGTCGAAAATTTTTGTTCAAAATTTCAAGTTATTTTTTTCCCGTGTACATGTTATCTGTTATAACATAAACATAACATAAAATTAGCTAGAAAGGCATATGGATTTATATTGTTCATCCAATGTACTTTAATTTGATATATAATATGTTATACTTAACTCATGATTAGACACACATTGTCAGTAAACGTAAATTATGTATGTGTAAATTTTTGGGGTTTAAAAATAATTCCGTCCAGAGCTGAAAATAATTACGTACGGAATCAGTTAATGTGCAAGGGTGGCAACAAAATCTTGCTGGTGTCGACAAGTGCTGGGTTCTCAACATTCTTACCGCCAGGCTGCAATGACTGCCTGATTGGCCAATGTCTTCTGATGTAATGGTCACTTGGTGCACGGCTATCCCACTCACATAGAAAGCAACAGTACTTGGTGTATCCACCCTGTAGTCCAAGCAAAAGAGCGACCACTTTTAAGTCACAGCAAAGTGACCAATGATGATGATCGTAGTTTATACACTTCAAAAGCTGCTTAATGTTTTCATAAGTTTCTTTCATATGAACTGCGTGACCAGAAAGGTCACCCTCTTTGAAAAAAAATGTAATAAGCGGCTTCTGGCAGTTCCTATACACAGAAAAATTGTAACATCTTCGGCCAGGAGATTCCACTGTTGCAATCTGGAACCCAAAAGCTCCGCCTTGTTCTTCGGTAAATTCAGATCTATTACAAGATCATTCAGTTCACCTTTGGTTATTAAGTGTGGTTTAGTGGATGTAGTTTGCTCAAAATCTGTGTCACTTGAGGTTGAATTTCTTTTTTAATTTTTCAATTGACATTTTTTGTTGGATGTTATTTTTGACAAAGCTTGCAACACAGTTGGGGTTAGATTAAGGCTAAGTGTAGCATACATATGGCAGACTCATCTACTGTGCCATAATTCTACCATCTTGGTGCAAGCAAACTGAAAACGTGCATGCTTATCATCTTGTTCTAAACAGCATACTAAAACAAAAGCATAGTTTAATATTTTTAAAAACAGAGGAACGACACTGAAGATTACTCCATCTTGGTGACTTGGATGTGACATTTATTATTATGCTCTGATAAAAGCACAACTGTCTCCAGTTTTTACAGAGTCGTCCGTCGTCTTGATTTATGTAAGGGTTGTCCCTGGAGTGTCTGCATAAACAAAGACTGGCACAAGTTAAAGACCAAATATCATGTATGAATGTACAGTGTGTAACACGTTAAATATCATGTATGAATGTGCAGTGTGTAACACGTTAAATATCATGTATGAATGTGCAGTGTGTAACACGTTAAATATCATGTATGAATGTGCAGTGTGTAACACGTTAAATATCATGTATGAATGTGCAGTGTGTAACACGTTAAATATCATGTATGAATGTACAGTGTAATTTTAATATCTGTGCATATAATCACAGATTTATATGGTGGTATTATGGATATTTAAAAATTTGTAGTGTTTTGGCGTTGGCTTCCTGCAAGAGGTGGGGAGTAAAAGATTAACTGCTGTGGTGACACTAGTGATATGTTTAGAGGATGTGGAATTGGGCTTCTGGGCTTTAGCGCCCCCCCCCCCCCCCCCCCCCCCAAAAAAAAAAAAAAAAAAAAATTTGTCTTAATATGGTGCTAGGCAGCTTTTATTTTGTATGTGTTGCACTTACAGATGTTAGATGACATACTTGTTCTATAGGATGTCCTGTAATTTTTTAACACAGTACTAATTACAATATATTATGGCAAATTGGGATTACTGGGGTAGGGATGTTACCAAGTCTGAGCTCCTGAATAGGAACCTCCAACTCTGAAAAAGAAATTTATTTCTAAAAATACCACTCTGTCTGACCTTATGTTCAGTGATGAGGTGATAATGGGAGATAAAAATAATTCAATAAACGGGAGGCTAATCTGCTGGATGTGCTAACACTTTTTTAATAGTAATTATTGACAAATCATTAGTTCACACTCAGATATACAGTTGCTTGATATGAAAATTACAAAAATACACATAGATTTTTGACAAAATATAAAAAAAACAGCTATACTGAGTGGGAACACTGGTGAAGCACATACAATACTGTCGAGCAGTGTTTCCCAAACTTACAATAATCATGTACCCCTTATGAAAGTTTAGTCCAACTGCACAGATGAAGATAATTTGGGGATGATTTTAATAGTCCTATTTATCAATCCTATGGCATATATAATACACGCACGCTACTAGTGAACATGATGTTGTGCCTGGAGTGAGCTGTCAAACTAACTGCTATAAAAACTAGCACTACAAGAGCACATGAAGGCTTAGATGGCCAGCACATGAAGGCCTGCAAGATGGCCAGCACATGAAGGCCTGCAAGATGGCCAGCACATGAAGGCTTAGATGGCCAGCACATGAAGGCCTGCAAGATGGCCAGCACATGAAGGCCTGCATGAAGGCCTGCAAGATGGCCAGCACATGTAGGCTTAGATGGCCAGCACATGAAGTCTTGTATAAACATAAATAACACATAAGGAGTTGCCCACTGTATACTTCCGGTGTTATCTTGTGTGTTTCGTACTGATAAATAGCCAGCAAAGCATCTTTTTTTGGGGATGCCTAGCTGGCCGTGGGGTCAGTGTGATTCGCTTGATAGCTAGGCGGAGTTGTCGTACGGAAGGTACGGGGTTCGAACCCTGGGTAAGCCACTCACGTCTGTTGTTTTTCTGTTGTCCAAGTGTTCTACTTCTTTATTTCTTACGAGTGCCTGAAAACATACCTTTATGTTTGTCTAATATTAATTTACATGAAGTCTTAGATGGCCAGCACATGAAGGCCTGCAAGATGGCCAGGTAGAATGGTTGTCCCCATGCTCCATAAGGAGCAAAAAACGGGGAATGTTGATGATTGATTTATTAATATTGATATATAATCAATCATATATACTACTAGCAATAACCCGTCAATAATGACGGAAGTAAATAAAAAAAAAAACTATAATATATTTTTAAAATATTTTTTAAATTCAATATACAAGTTCTTTTATGACAACATTTTTTGTGAAAGTGCGTGGATTTGTTTTAAAGAATGTTCCCTGATAAAAAGTGTTTTTAACAAAAACTTTCAAGTTTTCATGATTTGTTCCTCGGGTGAGGGTGAAAACAGGTTCAGGAAGGAAAACTCCTATGTGATCAAAAGATTGTCTTTGCGCCTTATTGATTGTCATTGCAAATGCTAAAATCACTGGGAATTGACGACGTCGTAATACTTTAAATTAAAATTTTGTCTTGAAGAAACAATCAAAAACTTACATTTTAAGGTTATTTTTAACAAAATGATGAGTTAAATCCGTTTCCGGAATGAAATTGGGTTCTACACCGTCTTTTCTTCGTTGATTGTTACTATTTTCGAGAGAGTACATATAAGGGAAACAATACAATTAATGTCTAACTTTCAACCACAGTTGCATCCCTTTGATGTGACCGACGTACAAACGGCAAGAATTATGGATTTTGATAATTTAACAAAGTAAAGGTAGTCCCATAGCAGATACTGCCATAGGGTAGTGAAGTGTTAGAGACTTCACTATACTAAATCCAGCATCGAGGTGGTTTGACCAGTTCCCTTCCACGCTGCCTTTTCATTCCCTAACTCAAGAGCAAAGTCAGGTACCCATTTACAGCTGGGTAGACTGGAGTGTGTTGCCGTGAACTGAACTGGCACCTCTGCCTCTCTAGAAATAATAATTTTAAAAAAATTTTAAAAATAAAGTATATAATCATAAAACTTTCTGACAGGACAGCGAATATAAATAATGGATTGTGAAAATAGGATGGTAAAGTAAAATAAAACCTGCTGTGTACCCCTTCATTTCACATTCTGTCAGGGGGGTACGTGTACCACACTTTGGGAAACACTGCTTGAAAGTAACCATTTGATTATCTTCACATATGTTACACTTCATAAGTATATGAACTGTTTTACAGTCTCATTGGCTGTAACACTCTCTTCTGTGTTATAAAGACAAGCTTGTTCTTGTGTTCCTATTAGGACAACCTTGTTACAGATACAACAGTTAAGACAGCTCTGTTCAAGAGAATCGGTTCTGGGCTATAAATAATGACCACCTCAAATTACCAACAATTACAAAAGCTCAAAACTCGAGTCACAGCAAGAAATATTTAAGGAACAGAAATTCAGTATTTAAGTGTGCCTATAAAATATATCAACAAAAAATATAATAGATCCAGCAGCTACAAAACCAATTTAAAGATGCTACAAAAATTTAAAACTATTCAGTTTCATTTTTGTTCCCACTCAAAGCAAACATCTAGTTCGAAACCAGGTCAAAATCCCTTAAGAAAACATATGCCAAGAAGATTGACAGTTGTTAATAAAATTACCTAAAATGTAAAAGTGAATGTCAGAGTGGTTAGAGAGTATGCTTCTAGAGGCTAAGGGACCTGGTTTGAAGCCATGTCATGCCACGCTCAGGCCTATGCAGCTTGTAAAAACAGTTACCTGGCTTTTCTCTGAGTTAGGGAAGGCAAAGGCAGCGAGGAAATGAATAATTCCCACTTTACCTCATAAAGCTGTGACACAGTATAAGTGAAGTCTCTAACACTTCAGCAGTATCTGCTATAGGAACTACCGTTAGCATTTTATGACATTAAAGGTCACACACAAGAACCTTCATGATAACTTAGATCACGGCCAAGTTTTCAACAGTACATGACAACTAATTTCAGCCAGAATTTGTAACAATTGAATAATTTTATAATAAGAAACTTATTTTATTTCTAGTCTATGAAAGTGAAAAGTTTAAAAAAAAAAAACGAAATATTTCCTTAACATGCCTCTTACAACATCACTAATGTACATCCCAGTTGTCTTATTAAAAAAAAAAAAAATCAAAATGTAGTGATATAGGATTAACCAGCAGCACAAAAAATTAGTTAAAAGTGCCACACTGGCAACACAATTTTGAAAGCTAACACAAACAAGCATTGCATTGTGAAAAGTTTGTTTATACAATAAAAACTTATACCTTTTATTTTGTGTTTCTGTTACAATTACTGAACACAAATTATGCGTGTGTTTTTTCTGTTTCTCATATGTTAACTGGGGAGTTATCTCCCATTCTCTATTTAATAACACCTAATAGATGTTTCTGTTGTTACTTATTGTAAACATTCATATCAGAGACCTGTTTGTCATAATGTTCTCATGCAAACTTTAGTTTCTGTTTTGTTCATTGTAACATGTGGTATAAAAATTGTTTCTTTGATTCCCTTTTATCGTAAATATGTAAAAAGGGGAACAGTTTTTTTTAAATTCAATTTCTCTTATAAAATATGATACACTCTTCCATTTCATTTTCATGAAGATGTAAAATTGATATTTCTTTCTTATATAGTAAAACTTGTTTTATTTATTCCCTTCTTGTAAATCATAAAAAGAGAACCGTTTCATCAGTTTTTGTATCTCTGCACCTATACACATGGTGGAAAAACTTTTTATAATTAAGATTTTACAAAGGTGATGGAAAAACCATTTCTGTAATCAAGTTTTTAAAAACAAGATGTAAAAACATTTTCCGTAATTAAGGTTTTATTAAACATACAATAAATTTTCCCTACTTTGTTTTTAAATTGTTTAGCAAAATATTGAAAGAAATATTTTCCACAAAATTTTTTGGTTAACTGCCTTTGTCCTATGACATCCTAACCTTGATTTATGCTCTCTGAAACAAAACTACAAGTGTGTCATCATATACAGGGGGATTGTTGAAGCTCAGGCAGGCATGACCCATAAGTCCATTGGCTTTCAGATGTAGTATTCATACAAAAAAAGTTGTAAAAGTCAACAGATGAAACTGCAGGTCTCTTTGCCCACGCCAATACAGCAGCCCGACCACTGAACACTATCAAGCATGTCACAAAAGCCTAACATGTGTTGTATATTCTATCATTCATTATTCTTCATTACCCCAAGAAGCATATGACAAGACCTCCCTATACTGTACCATCAGCTCACGTTCTTTCATTTCTGTCTCTAGTTCTCTTCTCCGTGTGTTTTTTGTGTCTTCTTCTACCTCTCATAACCTGGGGATTCCAGAACAATTACTGCCTTGTAATGCTACCAACAAGTTTCCTCAAAGTTTGCTATCTATCACCTGCACACTATTCTCATATCTTAATCTTATTCCACTGGTACACCTTGTTCCTATTTTCAGTTCCACATTGATGACTTTGCTATCCATCACCTGCACACTATTCTCATATCTTAATCTTATTCCACTGGTACGCCTTGTTCCTATTTTCAGTTCCACATTGGTGACCTTGCTATCCATCACCTGCACACTATTCTCATATCTTAATCTTATTCCACTGGTTCCTATTTTCAGTTCCACATTGGTGACCTTGCTATCCATCACCTGCACACTATTCTCATATCTTAATCTGGTTCCTATTTTCAGTTCCACATTGGTGACCTTGCTGTACCATTTCAATCCTTCTATTCTACGCGTGCATCTATTTATAAAAGTCTGTAATTTCTTGGTTGTTGTTTTTGTTATTCTCCGTGTTTCGCACATACAATAAAACTGACTTGATTTTTTTAGTTTAAGATTTTTTTTTAATGTTTATTTGGCTAGCAAAATCATATGAAACAATTTGCTACAGAAACCACTATACAAGATATGGTTTGTGAACAAGGGGACTAACTACAGTGGTGGGTGGTACAAGGCTTGACAAGATAATCAACAAATTTTTCAAGTCTGTGTTATTTAGAATAGTCTCCTCCTTCTTTGGTCCTTGGCCCCTGACTGACAAATCAATTAGTGACCATTACGTCTGGTGGCGTCTTGTAGGGCAGCAACAAACTGTCTCCACTTCGTGTGGTGCCCCAGCTCTGGTTCATGATTTGCATCTCTGCTTCCAGTTCTCTGCCAGGTTGCTTTTGGCCATCCTCTCTTTAGCTTTCCTTCTGGAGTGCACAGTATGGCAGGTCTGGAGATGGTGTCATGGTCTTTTCTGAGCATGTGACCAAAGCAAATCCAGCATTTACTCGATATGATAGTGTCCATGTCTTCTTGGTGACTCTGAGTTAGCAGTTCTTGGTTGATGATGGTTTTCAGCCAGAAAATTTGAATTTTCCTCAGGCATTATGTGTGGACAGTTCCTGTTCTGTTGCTCTCCAGCATATTAAGAACAGTACAAGTCACAAATACTATAATAGCACACAACATTAACAAGAATAAAAAATGTTAGTTCAGATCTTTGACATGAAGATGTGATGGCTGGACAAAGTAAATTTATATCTCATGTGTTTGTCATGCTTAAGACCAAATATATAGAGAAGACATGATAACGTATGAAAGTTGATGTTATTTTGATATCTCGTATAAAAGGTTTATGTAGTCCAACAACAGATACTGCTATAAGGAAGTGAAGTGTTAGAGACTTCACCGTACTATTTCCAGCTTTATGAGGTGGGGGTGACCTGTTCCCTTCCTCACTGATTTTGCCTTTACTAACTCAATAGCGAAGTCATGTACCCAATCATAGCCTGGTAGGTAAACTGGAGCATGACATTAGCAGGTTTCAATTGTGGAACTGGTAACTTTGCCGCCAAGAGGCCAGTGCTCTAACCGCTTAGCCAATAGGATGTTCATGATTATAATATGTATGTCAGTCAAAGGTTGTTCACGGTGTATTTTTGTTTTTAAAAAATTACTTCTTTTGTTTAATCTATTATCTAACATGTTTACTTTTATACCGCAGCACAAATCTCTGTCATAAACTGGCAGTTGTCTCCAGATCCAACTATTGCTGTACATTTTCTGTCTTCAGTCAGTTCTATCTGGCTGTTGTAATTAGTCTACTTCTCTGGTACTGCCAAAATTTCTTAAGGGTATGCTTTCATGCTTAATTCTTCCCTACTTTAGTCCCTTCATTTGCTGATGTTGTGTCATTCCCTTCATGGAATATACCCATTTCTCCTACTTTTAATCTGTTGAATAAGTGATACTTCAACCTGCAGTGACATGTTCTTAGTCCCAAAATTATCACCTAATCTCTTCTTCTGGGTGTACTTTCATGTTTGATTTGTTTCATTCCCTTCATGGAATACATCTATTTGTCTTACTTTTAATTTGTTGAATAAGTGTTACAATACAGTACCTATCAGAGCATAATATTTTATTTTTTTACTACAACTTCTTTCAAGTGAATGTCCAAGGATGCACCAGTTCTCGTCTGCCCCCAGAAAACAAGCTGAGGTTTCCCTTGCTGTTGGACTGTCCAGGGAACGCACCTTACTTGACCTTTATGACAGCCTAGTCTGTTGTTGTTGATGCATAACGTAAAAACCATGGTTGATTTGCAAATGACTACCCTGGTCATCTGTGATCATGCTTTCATTATTCAGAATCACTACAAATGCTCAATTAATCCTCTCATCAAGCAATGCCTGGTTTCTTCAGCAGGTACACTTTTGCAACGATTTATAAAATCTGTCAGTCCCTCTACTTCTATCACTAACTGTGTCGTAGCTATGCTGTCTCAGATGGACTTCTGCTCCAGGTATCCTTCATACTACTAAAAATCAAATCACTGAAAGCTGCTCTTCTGCTATAAAAGGCAACTAAAGAGGGTTGTGCAATGGGGTTAGCAAACTACTCATGTAAAAAAATGACTACAAAAACTACTGGTGGAAAAGCATATGACATGCTGCTGTGCAGGCTGCCTGCTTCAGTGTTGGTCACATTCAGCAGTGAAAACGGACATAATAATATGCCGGTTGCAGGATCAAGCTGCAAAATGGTGCCTTAAGATTCTGTGTTCTTATAGTAATGTGTGAAATTAACAAGACTGTCAGTTAAATTGGTGAGCCTCTGACTCAACCTCAGAGAGTAAGCAAATATCATATATTTATATATGAATAGTCAAGATAGAAACATGAATCTTAGAAGTATATTCAACTCAGAAATGTTGAGGGGAGAATGATACCAATTAAAAGCATCACAGAAATATTGCACTAAATACAATGAGGAGAAATCAAACATAACCACACCAAAAAAAAGAAATTAATCTGCTATAAAAAAAACATTTCATTTAGACAAAAAAATTATTTGATATATGCTGGATGTTGAAATCTGAAACATCAATTTGAAATTGCCATCTTCAAAAAATTGGCTTTAAATTAAAATTGACCTGCCATCTTAAAAAACTGGCTTTATACCAAAACTGACTTGTAACTGTCAATAAATTGGCTTTATACCACAATTGATCTGCCATCTTCAATAAACTGGCACTATATCAACTTTAACCCATCACTTACAGTAAACTGATCTCAGATCAGACCATCTCCAAATCAAATGTTTCCTGTAAATGATTGATATTTTCTGTTCAATAAGTTGGCTTTCAAACCTGCCACTGCCAATAAAATATTTGATTAGGTTATACTGAAATTCTGGCTCACAATCTCCACAGGCAATATTTAGACAACTAAAAAGTTTTACAGGAAGGAGATATGAAATCATCTCACTAATCTACAGCAACATTACTGGGAATATTTGCCTACATGATATAAAGATTTGAGCTAAATCACACATGTACAATTATGGATAATTGTAATATTTATAATATTACTCCAATGCTCTAATAACGTTGTACGCCAAATATACATCTTTCAAGACAAAACACAGATTCTGGGATGCAGAAATCCTGACCTTCCTGTCACCTAGAATTGTAATCTTGGTGACCAGAATTTTACAAGATGCATTATGAATTATAAGGATTAATTATTTTGTCATTATTTTAGTTGTACAACTAGTGGGTTGGCTCCTAAATTTAAAGATAATTTTCTGCATCCCTTGTCTGACAAAATTATTATCCTGTAATATGTACATGTGAGATATGAATATCCGCTTGGAGATTCTTATGCCACACACCGGGGGACACAATTTTGTATGTGTGGTTCACACGAATACCACCTGATAAGCAATAGTGCACTGCTGTATTAGTAATAGCGCATTACTAAAAAGATTTAAACAAGGTGTTCACTAAGTCATGTATCATAGGAGAATTAGTTTAGTAAATTTAATTTTTATTTTATTTCAGACAAGCATGTGGCTCTTTCTTGACAAATGTCATGATAAAATGTTTTATTTTTTTAGTTCAGATACTTTCATTTCCATACTTAACCCTTTCGAGGCTGGTTCGCTAAAAATAAAAATGGCAAAATTTGGGCTAACTTTAGGTCCTGAAGCTTTTCAAAACATCTTGGAAAAGCTCAATTCTGGGTCATGGATATTTCAGGAATGACCAGCAAAGTTTTCCATATTTTTTTTGCTCGATATCTTCAGGACAGGCCTGGAAAACTAAGTTCAATGCAGTGAACATTTTAGGAAAGCATGAAAAGGCATATTTCTTTGGTCCCAAATATTTTAAGAATGGCCTGAAAAGTTTAGTACATTTTTTTGCTGATATTTTCGGGAAAAGCAAACATTTAATGAGCGGCAACGGAAAAAGAAAAGTCTGGCTTCCAAATATTTTGGGAATGACCTGAAAAGTTTTGCATATTTTTCTGTCTTGATATTTTTGGGAAAGGACTGGAAAAACTTGAGGACGTCAATATTTCAGGAAGGCATGGAAAAGCAACATTCTGGGCCCCCAATATTTTGGGAATAGCCAGAAAAGTTTTCATATTTTTTTTCCCGATATATTCAGAAAAAGTCTGGAAAAGCAAATTTCTAAGCAGTGAACATTTCAAGAACAGTCTGAAAAAAAAAGCAAAATTCTGGCTTCTAAACATCTCTGGAACCAGCCAAGACAGGGTTATACCCCACAATTTTCACTTTCTGTAGACATCTTGGTGAAAGTGATCAGTATGGAAAATCACCAAAAATACTGCAAAAGCAGCTCTGGTATCTCTTTGAAATAATATCACCTCCATTAGCCCAAAAATGTTGAACATCATTTTTTTAAATAAAATTTGTCATTTAACAACACTTCTGACAGTAGAATAAATTCCGACCGCTTATGAATCCATCTTTATAAAAATGTTAATTTTCCTATGATCTGTACCGTACTGGACACTTCATGTTTAAGACTAGGCATATTGGTCAATTTACCACACACACAATTTAAAAAAAAAACCACACAAACAGACTACAGATGTCTGTGGGGTTGTCTTAATATATATGGCATACATAATAATCATAAAGAAAGCCAGGTAACTGTTCAAGTTTGTTGCAGGGTATGCACAAATTATGAACCACAGAGTAGTAACCATAAGCATTTTACAAAGGTTTAAAATTTTTTTTAAAAAAGGTGCACTAGCAATACGCTCTGTCAATGACTCACTATGAATGATACTGACAAAGTTAATGTTAATCATGTTTGTTTAAGTTTAATAAACAATGATTTT
Organism: Oreohelix idahoensis; assembly: GCA_024509875.1. Taxonomy (NCBI): domain Eukaryota; kingdom Metazoa; phylum Mollusca; class Gastropoda; order Stylommatophora; family Oreohelicidae; genus Oreohelix; species Oreohelix idahoensis. The sequence goes on from JAMPIV010010986.1 coordinate 19,719, forward strand.
TCAAGGAAGAAAATAACTAGTGCTAGCATGATAGTTACAGTGGTGACAGATTCAGCAAAAACCAACCTACACAACACAACTTCCATCCTACTTATTTAATACAAGGTAAAAGAGGCAAATGTGATTACTTAAAGAACAATGAATTAAACCCAAAATTGCTTACTTTAAAAAAAATTGGTTTAGCGACCTAAATTAGACTAATTACATTACTTTTTTGGCCTCTACACCTCACGGTAGAAGAGGAACAACTAAGTAAGTACATTACTTTTTTTATAAATAAGAGCAATGCTGAATTTGGTATTTAAATAAAAACCCAAATTCAGTCAGGAAAATTAAAAAAGAAAGAGCTAAAGATGGTAATTTAACAAATGTGAACCATTTCAAGCTTTTAAACTGAAATCCAACCACGAAAAATTGTAAATCAAATGCCTTACCCTCAGAAAACATCACAAGTACTACATAATTACAAGAAAAATGATGCTTCTAATTTGTTTTTAACTGAAAAATACAAGCCACAGAAACGGACAATAAAAATAAATCAATACCAAAATGTGTAAACAACAGAGTCTGGAAGTAGACATTGACAACCTCCCTGGTGCTGAAAGTAGGCCCACTGAACCTTTATGCATGTCATACAAGGCAACTAATACGATAAGGATCACAAAGGGAAATGATGCTGACTGAACATGACTGGTTAGAGTTATGGTTAATAGATTTATTTACAAATGGGATGCTGCTAGAGAGAAACAAGAGTTCATCTGATGTAACGGACTAAATAACAAAAATTCCAAGTATATGCTACAACACCAAACAAAGAACATTTTCCAGTTTGGGCTTTGTCATTTCTATTACAAAATTTTGTTTGCTTATCTGTCTACGACGGCATTATTTAATTTTACAACTAAACAAACCCCCAAAAGTCTGAGTCAGGCTTTAGGAAAATATGGCACTGTTGAACTTTCATTCAAGAGTTAATGCAAGTATTACAGCAATTGGGGAGGGGAGGGGTGTCCCTTTGTACAAAATAATTTGAAAGAAACTCAACGGAATGTTCTAAATCAGTAAAGACGCCTATGACATTAAAATATAATTGCGATGTGTACAAAAGATGCCACTGTCAAGTGATATGTTTCTTATTACAGAAAAACTTCACAAACTAGCACCAAGTTGGGATTTCACAAAATAATCTGAAATAAGGAAAGGAAGAAATTATTGTCCATTTACAAAATTGATTTTTAAAAATAATTTCCTTCTCATTTATTTAATTTTTTTTTTTTGGTTGTAAAAATGATTTATAACAAAAATATTTGTTTACTCCTTTTTAATTTCAATTTAACTTGAAATATGGCTGAACCTCTCTGTGAAATAGGGCATATGATCTTTGTGCGAAATATAAGGCTTATTCATCCCATCTTGGAGCAAATAACTACAGAAAAAAATAAATAAATACATCACCGAATATAAATATTCGCAAATTTTAAAGTGATTTTAAGTTCCACAAAAGCCTGCTATATTACTGTTATAAGCCAAAAAAAAATAAATAAAGTTTGTATATAGATTCCAAATGTCAAATTGTGCTTGGTTATTTAAAAAATTTAGCACAGCACCCAAAACAACTTTTATAACCAAGCAAGCAGATGAGAAGGTTTCAGTAAATGAATACTGGTAATGAAAAACTAAATGAAAAATTGAGAATACAAGGTATACATTTGACATGCACCTGCGCTGATCTCTATGGATTGCAAACTACCTCTTTATAACTGCTACCAGCCGTTATCACAAATGTGTACAAAACATATTTATTTGTGTAAAATTATATAAAATATCCATTCTGGTTTTTTTTTAAACAGAAAAAAAAACAAAGATATCATTGCAAAAATAACAGTGAAAAGCTTACATACCAAGTCACAAAGGAAACACGGCTTGTGCAGCCTATTTATATATGTAGATATATATAAACTAATTTGACAAGTTGTGTGTGAAAATTGAAAACAGCCATGTCGTATGATATCACAAAACAGTACCTTTCTCAACAACCTTTTCACATGTCAGCGAAAAGTGAATCTCGGCTTTGGTGCTTCTTGTTGAAAGACCACAAATTTAAACACCAAACATAAAAAAACAAACCAATATCTTTACATCGTGATGAGCTGGTCTTATCATTCTGTTTGTTCACAACATCTCTCCTGAAGACCAAACTCCAACAGGGGTTTATAGACAATGGCGTATTGACAACAAAATGCCTCAGGCATCTCTGCCAGGGCCACAACAAGGCTCCAAACCTGGAACTACAAGCAGCAGGGGTACTGCTTTGGAAAAACTTGAGCCAGATCACTTAGCAGTCCAGCGTCAACTGTAGGATGTGTCCAAAGGCTCTGCTTTCACAGTGCTGGCCACGGTGTTGGCATAACAGTGGCGGAAACCTGAGAAATTTCTCTCTCCTGGACGTTTGATCAGGGGAGAATTCTGGAGGATTTCCTGATGGTAGCGAAGTGAATCTGACAAACGGTCAGCCCGTGCTCTTTTGGCTTCTGCGGATTCTTTCTTTAGAGGTTTCATGGACAGGTTTGTGGCCTGGATATCTTCACGGACATGCTTCACTGTAAGATTTTCTGGATACATGCTACTGTCCATCACATTCGCCTGCCGTTTGAGCACTGGAGTTCCTGTACTGGATACCCGTTTAAGTGTTGCACCTTGGGATATGATGGGGGGTTGATCCAGACATCCCACAGACTTGTTCCTGTTGTCCTTGAAGTGCTCCCTGGCGCTGAGTGTTGAGACAATGGGGGAGTGGGCAGCTGGGATGGTCACCATAACCGGACTGGCTTGATGCTGCCGCACTGTCAGATGCTGCTTGTGCTGAGGCTCTGGTGTGACATGGTAGTTGTTCTGACCGCTATTAGTGATGTTGCTGCCAATGCTGCTGTTGATGTTTCGCTGCTTGGCTCTGTGATTGCTAGTGCCCAGGATGGCTACCATTTCAGCTACATCCATCTCATTCTCTGAGCAAAACACCCTCTCTGGCAGTGGTTCCTGGTTACTGACTGGGCATCTCTTCTTGTGCAGCATGACTTGAAGGTTCTCAGGAACTCCTGTCACTAGGATAGTATCATGCGAAGGGATACTTATCTTTATAGGACCAAGCTCTTCAGAAGAGCAGTAAACTCCAGACAAAGTGCTGAACTCAACCTGCTTGATTGTGGTTCCTGCCATCTCAGGCATCTCTCCATAATTATCTTCCTTTAAGGATGAATCCTTCTTCATGCGTGCCCTTTTTTCAGACAGATCCAGACTGCCAGATTTCTTGAATGGATGATTGTGGTTGTTTGTGTGGCAGGCTAAACCATTTTCGTCCACTGTGATGTCATCAAACAATGGCTCTACATTGCTCTTGTCCACTGGGCTGCACAAGACAATCAGCTCTGTCGAGATAAATTTTACACATGTAATGTTACAGTGGCAAGAGCTAAAAAATCATATGCATTCACTAACGCATGAATCTCACAGCATATAGCCATGCACTCATACACACAGAGAAAACTCAAATTCCATTTCACCTGCCTCTAATTGAAAAAAACAAAATATTAAATAAAAAAATGCTGATTATCAACTAGTATAAGAGGTTAATCTGGTCCATAAATTGCAATAACTAATCAAAGCTGTATCTACCATTAATCACAAAGACAGTAAATTAATCTCAAAATTAAAATCAACAAAAAATGTATACACCATCAATCAGACGACAGTAAATTAATCTCAACAAAAACCATCCACTGTGATTATCCCAGGGGAACTGTGGACACTGTGATTATCCCTGAGGTACTTCCCTAAAGGCAGCTAAGACCTAAAGAAAGAAGAGTGCATGAAAAGAAAAGGAAATGACTGCCACTTCCGGATGTAAACTGTACATACTAAGAAGCTAAAAAACGAAACTGAACAAGAAACTACCCAAACGTAATAATAATGAGGACTGGAGATAGAAGAGGACAGAATGAGTTGGAGATAAATAAATAATTAATTCAAAATCAAGACATTAAAAAACAAAAATATTTAATTTATGGGCGACGGAGAAATAGAAAAATTGAATAAGAGTGCAAAAGGGTGACCCTCAGACAAAGGTGTGTAGGGTGTTAAGACCAGCTGGTTTTAGACACTCCATATGATGGATAAGACGTTGCTCGAGCTGGACTCGGCTAGCAGTGTCAGAGGAGCAGGATCTGATTGCAGTGACCTGAATGTCGATGGGACAATGGTGGTCAGGACCATTAAAGTGTATGGCAACTGGTGTGGATTTTTGCCGAGAGATGTCATTAAGGGAAGCTATTGGTGATGGTGAATGTGGCTTCAGGAAAAGACACCTTGTGGGTTTGGATGACATACTTGCACATCGTGCATCATGTCTGACCACAGGTAGTGTGCCAAAGTGAGTGACAATCTCAGTTGGTAGACGGCTGTGAACAAGAAGACCCTTCAGGTTCTTGTCGCGTCTATAATACCACCAAAGGTGCCTCACCGAATACATCTTGGGTCACAGAATCTGCTTGGAGGATGGGTAAGTGGCGGAAAATGATCTTTTTGACTGCAATGCTGTGAGGGTGATAGGTCAAGAATAATTTGACTCTATACGAAGTGGATTTGTGGTGGGGTTTGAGGGCCTCCTGACAGGGGATGGAGAGAACACTTTGGAGGTGAGAACATGTTCCGGATAAAGTCTGTTACAGAAGAAATCCAACATCTCATTGGCTCGGAAGTGGAAGTCATCGTCATCATGGTACAAACAGCGGAGGCGGAGAAGTTGGGAAAATGGAAGGGAGTCACAACAGGCCAGAGGATGAGAAGAGGTATACAGAAGATAGCTAGGGGCATCTGTCGGCTTGTAGTATACTGAGGTATTAAGGCCGGAGGGCGTGATAGTAATAGTAATGTCAAGAAAGTTGACAGATACTGTGGAGATGAGGGAGGTGAGGTGGAAGTGGTTGACGAAGTCGATGAAGCCGGATAAATCAGCTTCTAACATATCTGTGAGACCTATGCCATCATCGATATATCTGCAATAAATCCCGGGGAAAGGACCAGAGTATTGTTGCCATATCTGATGCTCCAGATGGCCCATGAAAAGGCAGGCATAGCTAGGACCCATCTTCGTTCCCATAGCAACACCACTAATTTGGTCGAAAAACTGACCATTGAATTCAAAGGAATTTAGTTGAAGGACCAGTTCAGCAAAATCTATATATATATAAATAGGCTGCACAGGCATTGTTTCCTTTGTGACTTGGTATGTAAGCTTTTCACTGTTATTTTTGCAATGATACCTATGCCCGATTATTCCTGAATGAAAAAATGTGCGTAGATGGCAGATGTAGGTCTACATAAATTAAGATGTTTACACTTTGTCAGTTAACTAAGATTGTCACAGTACACTGTAATGAATCAGCAGACTTTCGTAAATGAGTACCAGCACAGAATATAAGATTTGAAATGATATACCAAGATCACCAATGTGGAACAATGAAATAACCATAAAAACACTAGTGGAACAAACGGTGAGAAGAAGATGGTGTTAGATAGGGCACACTTAGAAAACCAGTTGATAGGAGCACACCCTGTTCTAGAACCAACCCTACAGTAAGAGAAAAAAAATACACGGAGAAGAGAGCTGGAGACACAAATGAATGGGGTAAAGAAGACATCAATTAATCAATACCCTTTAGCTCCTCGAGGAGCATAGGCCTTCAACAAACACATGCCAAGTCTTCCTGTCCTGTGCCATCCGCTCAAGTTCTTTCCATGTTTTCCTCATCATTTTCACCTCTGTATCCAGTTCTCTTCTCCATGTGTTTTTTGGTCTACCTCTGGCTCTCTTTCCACATGGATTCCAGAACAAGGACGGCCTTGTAATGCTATCAACATGATTCCTCAATGTGTGTCCTATCCATCGCCAGCGTCTTCTTCTCAACCTCTTGTTCCACTGGCACTTGTCTGGTTCTTGTCATCAATTCCACATTTGTGACTTTGTCATACCATTTCAGTCCTTCTATTCTACGCAAGCACCCATTTATAAAAGTCTGTAGCTTTTTGGTTGTTGTTTTTGTTGTTCTCCATGTCTCAGAGCCATACAATAGGACTGACTTCACATTTGAGTTGAAGATTTTTATTTTCATGTTGGACTTGATTTCTCTTGTTCTCCATACGTTTCCCAATGCAATGAAAGCTCCTCTTGCTTTTTGTATTCTTATTTGGATATCACTGTCTGTCCCTCCAACTTTGTCTATATTACTTCCAAGATATGTGTACGATTCTACATCTTTTAGTGGTGTTTCTTCAAGTTCAACCTTGTTATCATTTTTTTGCATTTATTCTCATAATCTTTGTCTTTTCCCTGTGTATTTTTAGGCCCACTTGTAGTGACCTCTCATCGAGAATTTTCATTTTCTCTTGCATCTGATTATGGTTATGGGACAGAAGAGCCAAGTCATCTGCAAAATCCAGATCATCAAGCTGTTTAGTCAGATTCCAATGGATTCCATTTCTGTTGTGTGATGTCGATGTTTTCATAACCCAATCTATTGCTAGTAAGAAAAGAAATGGAGACAAGAGGCTCACTCCTGTTCTAATCCTAAACGGTTCTGTAAGTTGTCCTTCATGAAGAACTCTGCATGTCATGTCTTCATAGGTCTTCTTTATTAAGTTAATGATCTTCATGGGAACTCCATAATGCCTCATCAATTTCCAAAGCGATTCTCTGTCTACACTGTCAAATGCCTTTTCATAGTCCACGAATCCGATGTATATCGGTGAATTCCATTCCAGACTTTGTTCAACTATTATTCTCAATGTGGCTATCTGGGTCTGCACAGGATCTGTTTTGTCGAAAACCTGCTTGTTCATCTCTCAGTTGCTTGTCTATGGACTCTTTTAATCTCTCAAAGATGATTCTGTTTAATACTCTTCCTGGCACTGATAGTAACATTATTCCTCTATAATTTGTGCATTCTTGTAAATTTCCCTTCTTAGGCAACTTGACCAGATAACCTTCCTTCCATTCTGCTGGTATTTCCTCTCTCTCCCAGACTTTGCCAAGTAGTTTGTATAATATTTCTGTAGAGGTATCAATATCTGTTTTGATGGCCTCTGCTGGAATGCAATCTGGACCAGCTGCCTTTCCATCCCTCCGAAGCTTTATGGTTTTCTTTATTTCTTCTCTACTTGGTCGTTCACAGCTGATTTGTAGCTCTTCTTCTGCTGGCTGGATGTCTGGGGGATTAGTTGGAGATGGTCTATTGAGAAATTCCTCAAAATGTTCTGTCCATCTCTTCATTTGTTCTTGTATATTACTAAGCAATTTTCCATTCTTATCTTTTATGAGGTCATTTGCTTGCTTATATTTCCCTGTTAGCTTCTTTGTGTTGTTGTACAGGTCCCTCATATTTCCTTTGGCTGCAGCTTCCTCTGCTTCCCTTGCCAAATCATCAATATATTTCATCTTGTCTCTTTTGATGTTTCTTCTTACTTCTTTGTTTGCTTCTATGTACACTTCATGAGCCTTGGCTTTGGAGCTTCTAGTTTAGCTTCTGTTTTGTTTTTCCTGTCTCCTATCTTGGTAATGGTTTCTGTTGTTATCCATGCTTTGTGCTGATGTTCTCTTTTTCTCAGTACTTCTTCACATGTCTCGTTCCATATATTTTTTTTCCTTGTTGCCAGTGGTCTTTTGTATCTGTATCATCTTCCAGCTGTTGGAGTACTTGGTATTTGTTGGATACTGTGATTGAAAATTGTTCTCTTATTTCCTGATTTCTTAGATATCCCACATTATACTGTTGTCTATAGCTACAGTACTTTGAAAAAAAAAATGGCAGTCATATTGCTCAGCTAAATAAGCTGAAATCTAATTAAATATGCATGTTCTGCCCCAAATTTGCACTCCACTTAAGTGAGCAAACACTACCAAAAGTAAAAAAAAAATTAGTGTAGAGTAACGTCCCTTGATATAAGAGCAGACGACAATTTCTAATGCTAGTGGCAGAAAATGGATACAAAGTCAAAGTGTATGTTAATTTCACAGCTTTGGAATGAAGGAAATCAAACATGTTCCAACATTTCTAAAACCTTGAACATTCCTGAGCGGACTGTCTACAGAGTTGTGAGTAAATTAAAAGCAGGTAATGGAATCGAGCGAAAAGAAGGTAGTGGGAGGCCAAGAATTTTGGTCACAAAGGACCATCGGTGTCTCGCCCAAATCGTTCGGGCTGGGCCAATGAAGAGTGTAGAAAACATACAGCAGCGCATGATCGAGTTGGGAAGCCCAGAGGTATCTAATGCTATTGTCAACCGGGAGCTACACAGGATGAATTACACAAAAAAGCGGGTAATTTCGTCACCATTGCTCACAGAGACTCACAAACAGATGCGCTTGAACTGGTGCCACGAACACCAAAATTTGTCATGGGACAATGTGATTTTTTTCAGATGAATGTTCTCTTTGGTCTTATCCTGCTCAAATAAATATTTGGACGAAAGGCTCTGTAACGCCTGTGTACCAGCGACCGAAACATACCTAGAAATTCCATCTTTGGGGAGGGGTGTCAGCAAGAGGTGCCACCCCACTGTGTGTTTTCACAGGAATTCTCACGAAAGAAAGGTACATCGACATACTAGAGGGACACCTTCTGCCATTTATGCAGGTCATGTACCCCGATGGGTGCACATTTCAACATGACAATGACCCAAATCATACAGCTCATACCCCAAAGCATGGCTGCAAGAGAAGAATGTGATAGTGCTGAAGTGGCCCAGCAACAGTCCCGATCAAAACCCAATTGAAAACGTTTGGGCACTAATCAAGAATCATTTAAAAAAGAGTGGACTCAGAGACGTTGAACAATTGAAGAAGGTAGCTGAAAAATACTGGGACAGTCTGACTCTCAATTACCTACAAACATTTGTGGGAAGTATGCCTCGCCGCATCCAGGCTTGCCTTGCTGGAGAAGGCAACATTATATTGTACTGAAACCACTGTTAATAGATAGGGGAGATACCAATCTTCCTCTGGACATACAGTTTTTATTATTATTTGCTTCTATGAGTGTGCTGCGTTCCGAAAATATCACTGCCATTTTTTTTGCAAAGTACTGTATATACTGTTGTAAAGTTTTAATTTTGTTTTAGCCAACAGAAGATGGTGGCCTGATACCACATCTGCTCCTCTACATACTTTTTACATCATGCAACGATGACCTAAACTTCTTACTTATGCATATGTGATCAATCTGATTCTCAGTTCTGTGGTCTGGTGATATCCATGTTGCTTTATGTATTCTATTATGTGGAAATATGCTTTCTCCTATAGCTAGTTGATTCGAAGCACAGAAGTTAGCTAATAGTTCTCCATTCTCGTTCATCATACCTAATCCCTGCTTTCCCATGATTTCTTCAAAGCCGGTGTTGTCTGTTCCTATTTTCGCATTTAGGTCCCCCATCAAAATTATGATGTCCTTTCTTTTCTTTTTGTCCAAGACATTTTGTAGTCTGGTGTAAAAGTCTTCTTTCACAGATTCTTCTTTATCATTTGTTGGTGCATAAGACTGGATGATGTTTATATTCACTTTCTTTTTGGCTGATTTAAACCTTGCTGTTATAATTCGGAGTTCCATTGCTTCCCATTCTATAAGTGCCTTCTGTGTTTCCCTTGACAGCATTATAGCCACCCCTTCAATGTGGCTGTCCTTCTCAAAAGAAGACACAGAGACCTTAAGCAGTTGGCACAAGACAGGAGGACTTTGCATGAATTAGTTGCAGACCTGTGCTCCTTGGGGAACTAAAAGGTGTTTACACATTCATTTCTTGTACGAATCACTGCAAAAACAACACCAAACAAGCTATAGACTCCACCAAGCAAACTGTAAAATGTGACAAACGGTGAGATTGTGCATGGGTTGCTGTTATTTAGCTAGGGATGCTTAGCTTCTTGCTCTTTTGCAGCCAATACCAAGTTGAAGACTCCTTGGTATTATCTACACTGTAGATCTAGACTTTTCCTGTGGCTTTTCTGCCATTCTGAAACATGCTAAGTTGAAGTCATGAGCTCCAGTTCTCCAGCTTGACTTGCATTTAAAAGATTGTTACATCTGGTCCCAAGATAGGAGTAAGAAGCGCATGGCATACTGTGCATTCCCCACCATCCAAGGGGGCACTCTAAATATGCAGAGCTAATACTGTGCTCTCCAAAGGAATTGTCACGTCCTGCACAAAGCCACTTCTCAGCTTCCCCTGCCGATCACTGAGCCCATAGTGAGATCCTCATGAATGCAGTCAACCAGGTCAAAGCCAAAAGGTCACATCTGGGGCTCAGGTGACTTCTCCAAGCTTAGTGTGCAATGCTGGGTTCTCAACAAGTTTCACCACAGGGGGAATCCTTGAAAGTGTGTGGATGGTGTCAAAAGTCAATGAGGGTGTAACTAGCCTCACAGACAGAGGGTCACTTCCACACATGTATATTGTAGCATTGTGCATAGCTGGTGGTCATATAAGGATGACTCAGAATATGCCTCCACGCACGGTGCATGGGTTAGCAACCTCACCATGTGACACAAATAGTTACCCCACTAAAACAAAGAATCAACTCACCTCCATCGCTGTACTGAACGCGTACAGTTTTCAACCAATCCACAAACTTCTGGATGTCCTTGACCAAGAGGCCACGGATCAGATCTAAAACTTGGGTTTTGGCCTGCATTAGACCTGATAAAAGATTTAAAAAAAAAAAACCCAGTTAAATGTGTGATTAGATGTGAAATAAATAATAGAAATTGTTGTTGCTAGGCTTGCAGCTAAGCAGAAAGATTCTGAAAGAGAAAGAAACTTCAGACGTATCTCGATATTCAAGCCTAGTAATCAGACACAATATGCTACAAAGCCAGACACATATAAATGTCATTATCGTCCTCGGCACTCCTTAGAGCATGAATCCACCACGTCACCTTGTAGGGAGCCTGCACCTAGCATTCATGCAGCAGTGATTTGTCTGGGACTTTTTGTTTTACATGATAAGGTTGCCATCCCCAAGCATAACCTCAGATTAGTTGCCATCCCCATGTATTCATTCATAACCCTCCACTCCCAAAGAAGCATAGGCCTTCAACAAACACATGCCAAGTCGTCTTGTCATGTGCCATCATCTCAAGTTCTTTCCACGTTCTCCTTATCATTTTCACCTCTGTTTCCAGCTCTCTTCTCCACGTGCTTCTTGGTCTACCTCTGCCTCTCTTGCCCTGGGGATTCCAGAACAAGGACTGCTTGAGGTTTACTCAGTGTTTGTCCTATCCATCGCCATCGTCTTCTTCTCATCTCTTGTTCCACTGGCACTTGTCTAGTTCTTGTCATCAGTTCCACGTTGGTAACCTTGTCATACCATTTTAATCCCTCTATTCTACGCAAGCACCCATTTATGAAAGTCTGTAGCTTTTTGGTAAGTTGTCTTTGTTGTTCTCCATGTCTCAGAGCCATACAATAGGACTGACTTCACATTTGAGTTGAAGATTCTTATTTTCGTGTTGGATCCGATTTCTCTTGATCTCCATATATTTCCCAATGCAATGAAAGCTCCTCTGGCTTTTTGTATTCTTATTTTGATATCACTGTCTGTCCCTCCAACTTTGTCTATATTGCTGCCAAGATATGTGTACGATTCTACATCTTGTATTGGTGTATCTTCAAGTTCAACCTTGTTATCATTACCTGCATTTATTCTCATTATCTTTGTCCTTTCCCTGTGTATTTTCAGACCCAATTGCTGTGACCTCTCATCGAGTGTTTTCAATTTGTCCTGCATCTGATTACGGTTATGGGACAGAAGAGCTAAGTCATCAGCAAAATCCAGATCATCCAACTGCTTAGTCAGAGTCCACTGGATTCCATTTCTGTTGTGTGTTGTTGAAGTTCTCATAACCCAGTCTATTGCTAGTAAGAAAAGAAATGGAGACAAGAGGCATCCCTGTCGCATTCCTGTTCTTATCCCAAACGGTTCTGTAAGCTGTCCTTCATGAAGAACTCTGCATGTCATGTCTTCATATGTTTTCTTTATTAAATTAATGATCTTTAGGGGAACTCCATAATGCCTCATCAATTTCCAAAGTGATTCTCTGTCTACACTGTCAAATGCCTTTTCGTAGTCCACAAATCCGATGTATGTTGGTGAATTCCATTCCAGACTTTGTTCAACTATTATTCTCAAAGTGGCTATCTGGTCTGTACATGATCTGTTTTGTCGAAAACCTGCTTGTTCATCTCTCAGTTTCTTGTCTATGGACTCTTTTAATCTTTCAAGGATAATCCTGTTTAATACTTTTCCTGGCACTGAAAGTAACATTATTCCTCTATAATTTGTGCACTCTTGTAAATTTCCCTTCTTAGGCAACTTAACCAGATATCCTTCCTTCCATTCTGCTGGTATCTCTTCCTTTTCCCAGACTTTACCAAGTAATTTATATAACATCTCTGTAGCCGTGTCGATATCTGCTTTGATGGCCTCTGCTGGAATGCCATCAGGTCCAGCCGCTTTTCCATCTCTTAGAAGCTTTATGGCTTTCTTTATTTCTTCCTTCGTTGGTCTTTCACCGTTAATTTGTAGCTCTTCTTCTGCTGGCTGGATGTCCGGGGGGTTTTGTGGAGCTGGTCTATTGAGAAGGTCACCAAAATATTCTGTCCACCTCTTCATTTGCTCCTGTATATTGCTGAGCAGTTTCCCATTCTTGTCTTTTATGAAGCAACTTGTTTGCTTGTATTTCCCTGTTAGCTTCTTTGTGCTGCTATACAGTTCTCTCATATTCCTTTGGCTGCAGCATCTTCTGCCTCTCTTGCCAACTCCTCAATATACTTCCTCTTGTCTCTTTTGATACTTCTTTTTACTTCTTTGTTTGCTTCTGTGTACACTTCTTGAGCCTTGGCTTTGGAACTTCTGGTTTTGCTTGTGTTTAACTCTGCTTTCTTGTTTTTCCTGTCGTTTATCTTATTGATGGTTTCTGTTGTTATCCATGCTTTTTGTTGTCGTTCCCTTTTCCCCAGTATTTCTTCACATGTCTCATTCCATACCGTTTTGATTTGCTGCCAATAGTCTTCTGTATTCTCTGCATCTTCCAGCTGTTGGAGCACTTGGAATTTGTTGGATATTATGATTGCAAATTTGTCTCTTCTTTCTTGATTTCTTAGATGTCCTACATTAAATTGTTGTCTATAATTTTGCATTGTTGCATATCTCTTGAGTTTCATTTTTACTTTGGCTATCAGAAGGTGGTGATCTGATGCCACATCTGCTCCTCTATATACCTTTACATCCTGCAATGATGATCTAAACTTCTTTTTTATGCACATGTGATCAATCTGATTTTCTGTTCTATGGTCTGGTGATATCCATGTTGCCTTGTGTATTCTCTTATGTTGAAACATGCTTCCTCCTATAGCCAGTTGATTTGAAGCACAGAAGTTTGAGAATAGTTCCCCATTTTCATTCATTATTCCTAGCCCATGTTTTCCCATGAATTCTTCAAAGCCGGTGTTGACTTACCTATCTTTGCATTCATGTCACCCATCAAAATTGTGATGTCTCTTCTTTTTACTTTTTCCATAATTTCCTGTAGTCTAGTATAAAATGCTTCTTTCACCGACTCTTCTTTGTCATTAGTTGGTGCATAACATTGGATGACATTTACATTTATTTTTAGCTGTTTTAAAAGAAGCTGTTATTATTCTGGATCCAACAGCTTCCCATTCAATGAGTGCTTTCTGTGCTTCTTTAGATAACATAAGAGCTACCCCTTCACTGTGGTGTGAACTTTCGTCTTCATGTCCTGAGGACAGCACCAATTCACCTATGATAAGTTTCTTCCTGTCTACCCACTTCCACTTTGTTTCACACATTCCCAGAACCTCGATTTTATATTCCCTCATTTCTGCTGCTACTTGTGCCACTTTCCTTTGTTCGTTTAATGTCCGAACATTCCAGGTGCCAAATCTGGAAGTTCTCCTAGAAAAAAGAAGGTGAGACAGCAACACAGACTCCTTTCGGCTTTCTCTGTGTTGCATCATACGCCTCCCTACGAGAGGACCTTCCCCTGTCTTGGATGGCTGTGTTTTATTTTCTTTAATTGGCTTGTCCATGTTTGTTGACGTTTTTTGTGGTTTAAATTTTCCTCCATGTGTTCTTCAGTCTAACTCAACTTCTCTTACCATGGGGATTCCAGAACAATAATTACATGGTAATGATGTCAACAATTTTCCTCCATGTGTGTCCAATCCATCACCAGCTGCTTCTTCTCATCCCTTGCTCCACGTGTTCTTGTCTGGGTCTAGTCATCAGTTCCCTATTGGTGGCCTTGTCGTACCATATCAATCCTTCTTTTCTATGCAAGTGCCCATTTATTAAAGTATGTAACTTCTTGATTGCTTTTTTTTTTGTTTTCCATGTTACTGAGCCATACAACAGAACTGACTTTACATCTGAATTAAAGATTACACCTTTCATACACAAACATAGTTCTTGAAAGACCCCCCCCCCCCACCCCCAGCTGCAGGAGATTCAATCACAAAGTCATTTTCACATGATTTCAAATGTCTGTCGTAAAGCCACATCAGGTATGTGCAATCAGCACTCCCCTCACCACTGCCTACAATCTTGAGACAAATTAAAACATATGCACGCACAAGCACCACGAACAAAATTGCTGAGAGGAGAATAATGGGAAAATCAATTCCACCTTTATATGGTGATGACGCAAAAGTACTGTCACTCAATCTCCAATCATCTCATGTTGTTTTAGCGGATAGTCTCAATTTTAAAATTACCTCTGTTATGTCTTCTTTCCTTTTTTATAACTAATGTTTAATTGATGTATCCAAAATAATTCTGCTATCATGTCCAAAACTTTTTTTGGTTCTGAAAATAACCAGCTTTATCTGATTCCCCACAAATGGCAGATATGGGCTGACATTTAAGACAGACAGTCAGCAATAAATATGAGCTAACAAGATTTGCTGATGAAGCAAGAAGATATCATTAAATCTTCCTGGGTATGACAACCTTATGCAAGTCAATAGCGTACTCAAAAGGGCATGTGATTTTGTAAAGTTGACTAGCATTGGGTATTATAAATATCAGTGAGCCAATGAAAGAACGGGTGACACTCAGCAAGCGAGTGGCATGTCATGAACGAATGCAGTAGCATTAACCAAGGAAACATGGTTACAATTTTAAGGACCCATGCTTCTAATTTTAAATGTGGCAAAATATATGACTCACTATGAATAGTTACAGTGGTTAACATGGGAGTCTGCCCCCTCCCCCTAAAAAAAAACAACCCAGAAAGACGATAGCCGTCTATACAGGTTAATTGAAAAGCTACTTCCTATTCGTCAGTAGTCATGTCTTCACTCCTATCCAACTAATTTATATGAAATAACCATCACAATAAATGAACTGCCATTCTATTACATAAACTGTTAGGTCACGAACATTACAGCTCAGACTGAGATTGGCCTGTTCCACACATGAACATTACAGCTCAGACTGAGATTGGACTGTTCCACACGTGAACATTACAGCTCAGACTGAGATTGGCCTGTTCCACACATGAACATTACAGCTCAGACTGAGATTGGACTGTTCCACACATGAACATTACAGCTCAGACTGAGATTGGACTGTTCCATACGTGAACATTACAGCTCAGACTGAGATTGGCCTGTTCCACACATGAAAATTACAGCTCAGACTGAGATTCGACTGTTCCACACATGAACATTACAGCTCAGACTGAGATTTGACTGTTCCACACATGATCATTACAGCTCAGACTGAGATTGGACTGTTCCACACATGATCATTACAGCTCAGACTGAGATTGGACTGTTCCACACGTGATTCTATATTGGGAACTAATTGTTGCCATCCATTTTAGATTTGATTTTCTTTCTCGGAATAAAACATATCAAAATAAAATGTCAACCACCACCTTAAGTAAAGTTCTAACATGGTGCCATCTTTATGCTCATTAAAAATAAGTCTGTGTCCTATAAACATAGCTCTCAAAAGATTAAAGTCAGGAGACAGCAGTATCTCAAACAAAAAAAGGTCTTCAATTCATTAATAGTACAAACAGAAAAGACTGACAGATAGACGAGAGAGAGAGACCGACAGATAGACAATAGAGAGAGACCAACAGATAGACAAGAGAGAGAGACCAGCCAGCAATACTAACAAAATAAAAGTTTAATTCATCATTATTAAAAACAGAAAGTGAAAGACAGACACAGACGGAGAGAGGGGGCCGAACAAACAAACATTCTAAGATTCAATATCATCATCATCATAACCCTCCACTCCCAAAGGAGCATAGGCCTTCAACAAACACATGCCAAGTCCTCCTGTCATGTGCCATCATCTCAAGTTCTTTCCACGTTCTTCTCATCATTTTCACCTCTGTTTCCAGCTCTCTTCTCCATGTGCTTCTTGGTCTACCTCTGCCTCTCTTGCCCTGGGGGTTCCAGAACAAGGACTGTCTTGTAATGCTATCAACAGGTTTCCTCAGTGTGTGTCCTATCCATTGCCATTATCTTCTTCTCATCTCTTGTTCCACTGGCACTTGTCTAGTTCTTGTCATCAGTTCCACGTTGGTAACCTTGTCATACCATTTTAATCCTTCTATTCTACGCAAGCACCCATTTATGAAAGTCTGTAGCTTTTTGGTTGTTGTCTTTGTTGTTCTCCATGTCTCCGAGCCATACAATAGGACTGACTTCACATTTGAGTTGAAGATTCTTATTTTCGTGTTGGATCCGATTTCTCTTGATCTCCATATATTTCCCAATGCAATGAAAGCTCCTCTTGCCTTTTGTATTTTTATTTTGATATCGCTGTCTGTCCCTCCAACTTTGTCTATATTACTGCCAAGATATATGTACGATTCTACATCTTGTATTGATGTTTCTTCAAGTTCAACCCTGTTATCATTACCTGCATTTATTCTCATTATTTTTGTCTTTTCCCTGTGTATTTTCAGACCCAATTGCTGTGACCTCTCATCGAGTGTTTTCAATTTGTCCTGCATCTGATTACGGTTATGGGACAGAAGAGCCAAGTCATCAGCAAAATCCAGATCATCCAACTGCTTAGTCAGAGTCCACTGGATTCCATTTCTGTTGTGTGTTGTCGATGATCTCATAACCCAGTCTATTGCTAGTAAGAAAAAAAATGGAGACAAGAGGCATCCCTGTCGCACTCCTGTTCTTATCCCAAACGGTTCTGTAAGCTGTCCTTCGTGAAGAACTCTGCATGTCATGTCTTCATATGTTTTCTTTATTAAATTAATGATCTTCAGGGGAACTCCATAATGCCTCATCAATTTCCAAAGTGATTCTCTGTCTACACTGTCAAATGCCTTTTCGTAGTCCACAAATCCGATGTATGTTGGTGAATTCCATTCCAGACTTTGTTCAACTATTATTCTCAAAGTGGCTATCTGGTCTGTACATGATCTGTTTTGTCGAAAACCTGCTTGTTCATATCTCAGTTTCTTGTCAATGGACTCTTTTAATCTCTCAAGGATAATCCTGTTTAATACTTTTCCTGGCACTGATAGTAACATTATTCCTCTATAATTTGTGCACTCTTGTAAATTTCCCTTCTTAGGCAACTTAACCAGATATCCTTCCTACCATTCTGCTGGTATCTCTTCCTTTTCCCAGACTTTACCAAGTAATTTAATTAACCTATGTAGCCGTGTCGTGCTTTGATGGCCTTGCTGGAATGCCATAAGCCGCTTTTCCATCTATGCTTTATGGCTTTCTTTATTTCTTCCCGTTGTCTTTCACCGTTAATTTGTAGCTCTTCTTCTGCTGGCTTTTTGTTGTCTTGTCTTTCCCTTTTCCCCAGTATTTCTTCACATGTCTCATTCCATACAGTTTTGATTTGCTGCTAATAGTCTTCTGTATTCTCTGCATCTTCCAGCTGTTGGAGCACTTGGAATTTGTTGGATATTGTGACCGCAAATTTGCCTCCTGTTTCTTGATTTCTTAGATGTCCTACATTAAACTGTTGTCTATAATTTTGCATTGTTGCATATCTCTTGAGTTTCATTTTTACTTTGGCTATCAGAAGGTGGTGATCTGATGCCACATCTACTCCTCTATATACCTTTACATCCTGCAACGATGATCTAAACTTCTTGTTTATGCATATATGATCAATCTGATTTTCTGTTCTATGGTCTGGTGATATCCATGTTGCCTTGTGTATTCTCTTATGTGGAAACATGCTTCCTCCTATAGCCAGTTGATTTGAAGCAAAGAAGTTTGAGAATAGTTCCCCATTTTCATTCATTATTCCTAGCCCATGTTTTCCCATGACTTCTTCAAATCCGGTATTGACTGTACCTATCTTTGCATTCATGTCACCCATCAAAATTGTGATGTCTCTTCTTTTTACTTTATCCATAATTTCCTGTAGTCTAGTATAAAATGCTTCTTCCACCGACTCTTTTTTGTCATTAATTGGTGCATAAAATTGGATGACATTTACACGTATTTTCTTTTTAGCTGTTTTAAAAGTGGCTGTTATTATTCTGGGTCCAACAGCTTCCCATTCAATGAGTGCTTTCTGTGCTTCTTTAGATAACATAAGAGCTGCCCCTTCACTGTGGTGTGAACTTTCGTCTTCATGTCCTGAGGACAGCACCAATTCACCTGTGATAAGTTTCTTCCTGTCTACCCCCTTCCACTTTGTTTCACACATTCCCAGAACCTCGATTTTATATTCCCTCATTTCTGCTGCTACTTGTGCCACTTTCCTTTGTTCGTTTAATGTCCGAACATTCCAGGTGCCAAATCTGGAAGTTCTCCTAGAAGAAAGAAGGTTAGTCAGCAACGCAGACTCCTTTCGGCTTTCTCTGTGTTGCATCATACACCTCCCTGCGAGAGGACCTTCCCCTGCCTTGGATGGCTGTGTTTTATTTTCCTTATTTGACTTGTCCATGTTTGTTGAAGTTTTTTGTGGTTTAAATTTTTTACAGGATGGGGTAACCAGCCCCATGCCCAACCCTCCTTAGTCGCTTTCTACGACATGCATGGAAGGGAACAGTGTTACTATTCTTTGCTCCCCTTTCGGGCCCCAGTAATACATGGGTGAAGATTCAATATCGCACTAAACAAATTTATTTCACTACATCAACGACTACGCTTGACAGCATTACAAGGCAATCCATGTTCTGGAATCCCAAAGGGTAAAAGAAAAAAGAGGGAACACACAAAGAAGTCAACTGGAGACAGAAATAAGAGGGCTATAATACACACAGAAAGACCCTGAAAGGATGGCACAAGACAGGACAGCACGATGTAAACGTGTTGAAGACATGCTCCACAGGGAGCAGAAAGGCCATGAATAAACTGTGAAGTGAGGAAAGACCTCTAACAGCTTAGTGAAGTGAGAGGAAAGACCTCTAACAGCTT
The DNA here is from genome assembly GCA_024509875.1 of Oreohelix idahoensis. Lineage (NCBI taxonomy): Eukaryota > Metazoa > Mollusca > Gastropoda > Stylommatophora > Oreohelicidae > Oreohelix > Oreohelix idahoensis. The sequence continues at coordinate 39,216 of JAMPIV010010986.1, forward strand.
AGTGAAGTGAGAGGAAAGACCTCTATCAGCTTAGTGAAGTGAGAGGAAAGACCTCTAACAGCTTAGTGAAGTGAGAGGAAAGACCTCTAACAGCTTAGTGAAATGAGACACTAAAAGTGCTACTAAATGAGTCACAGTTCCACCTACTTCATGAACTAAATATTTTGAAATGAATACAGAAAATACAGGTGGGCTATAGTATATTCCTTTGTCACATTTCCCAGTTTGGTCACTGTCCCTAGTGGTATGAGCTAAAGGTGTGCATGGCAGATTTTTAAATGTTATTTCTTTCTTTTTTTTAGCTGAAGACAGAGAATCTGAAGAAAACAATTCACTTAAATTTAATATATGAGAGGGGTACACCAGTAAGACTAAACTCTCATAAGGGGGTACATTGGTCAGTCTAAAACTATAAGTCTAAAGCCTAAGGTGTACGCAGTTTGGGAAACACTGTGTTGTCATGCAAAACATTGGCAGGAATAGTTTACACAAGGTTGTCAAAAATGTAAACAAATCTGCAACTCACCCAAAAGGTCACCGTCATCACCATCCATGCTTCCAGAGCCCACAGAGTTTGACAGCCCAGGTGGCTTCTCTTTGACCAAGACCTGGCCTCTATTGTCCTGGTCTTTGTGGTTGACCTGCACCTCGGAAGTCTGTGACAAACCATCATCACTGGACATTTCCTCGGAGGCAGAGTGTGACATCAAGGAACCTACAAAGGTCAAATATTGACTCAGATATGAATGCGATTCCCTCCCAGCAGTACCTTTAGAAAAAATTGTTACTATTTAAATAAAATAAGTGATATTTGCACTTTTGCCATTAAGAGCAGTTAAGAGTTGCTGGAATTTGGCATCATACTTAAAGCTAGCAGGGATGGATGTAAGAGATGGTGAATTTGGTGTGTACACAACCAGCACGATACAGGAACCATTTATACCCTGTGACATTTGCTGAGGGAGACTGAGCACCTATGGGTTTGCTTGGAGTGAAACGATGTTGATTCTGATCAACAATAACAAGAACAGCGTGGAGATGTACACAATTTTACTTGGCAATATATGTACATAATTTTACTTGGCAATATATGTACACAATACCCACTTGTAAGGAGGGGGATGAACTCGTCTCTGCATGAAAAGCTGGGTTGCTAGGTTTATACTAAATAGGATCACACTATCTGCCCGTGTGGTTAATGGTCTCTGATGAAACATTGAAAGAATACTGCACTCTCAGGCATGTTATAGGAAAAAAAAGGATCCCGTTCCACGCCCATTGAGGTATTGTGAATATGGTCTTAGGCCCATATTCTCTTGACCATCGGCACACTAGGGGTGAGGTGGTCAGCATCACGCCGGCCGCCTTAACCTTCCCAGAGTTGTTCTGGTACCCAATTCATGAGGCTGGGTCGACCCCGGAGCTGTTTGCGGTCTAAAAAATCCCACCTCAACTGGGGATCGAACCATGGACCACCGAGCTATGAAGCCAGTGCACTAACCAATGTGCTACCGCGGCTCCCTGATGAAACACTGAAAGAACAAGAATACTGCACTCTCAGGCATGTCATACAAGACAGTTAATCCGAGGTTGTGCACGGGGGGCTGGCACCATCATGTAAAACAAAGTGCCAGAGAAATCACCGCTATAAGATGTCACTGTCTGGTGAAGGCTTGCTGCAAGGGAGCCAGTTACAGTAGTGGTTGCAGGATTGGTAAAAAGCACAAAAGAAAATGATGATGATGATATTAACAGTTTAAAAATCACAACAAAAAACACATGAAGAAAAACTCTGTAAACAGAAACATGAAGAAAAACTCTGTAAACAAAAACATGAAGAAAAACTCTGTAAACAAAAACATGAAGAAAAACTCTGTAAACAAAAACATGAAGAAAAACTCTGTAAACAAAAACATGAAGAAAAACTCTGTAAACAGAAACATGAAGAAAAACTCTGTAAACAAAAACATGAAGAAAAACTCTGTAAACAGAAACATGAAGAAAAACTCTGTAAACAGAAACATGAAGAAAAACTCTGTAAACAGAAACATGAAGAAAAACTCTGTAAATAGAAACATGAAGAAAAACTTTGTAAACAGAAACATGAATGGCAAAAAACATACAGACAGCATTACAGCATATTGTTATTAATAGAAAGGTAAGATCTGATTAAAGACCCATGCCTTGTAGAGAGGTAAATATCAAGAAAGCACAAGTCTTAAGTGCAAGCAGACAGGAAATGTACCTGCTGGTTTGATAATGTCCACAGTAGGAGCCAAATTTGTAGGCACAGCTCCTCCATTTTCTACCTGCAAGGCCTCCTCACATACAGCCTCCACCAGTGGAATGCAAGCTGACCGAATCGAGTAGTTTGTGTAGTTATCACTCAAGCCTAAAGGAAAGAAAAAAGTTCCAACTACAAACAAGTAAAAAAAAGATTTGTACAAAAGATCCATCATTTAATGAAATAACGGCAGTTCTGTTTTATTTTTCTATTAAGGTCACTGTTTGCCTTGATTTCTCAAGGCATGCACTTTCAGCCAGAGGCACATGTCCTTTACATAGTTATATCCACATATAGTCTGCATGGTATATAAGGCACAATGGGCGATTTAAAAAGTTTCATGAACAACTCATTATCATCACTACTCTTCACCCCCTATGGAGCAAGGACTTCAAAAAATCATGCCAGGTCCTCCTGTCTTTCTAGATCTTTATTTCTGACTCCAGTTCTCTTTTCCGTGTGTTTTTGATTCTCCCTCTAACACTCTTACCCTCATGATTCCAGAACAAGGACCGCTTGGTTACACGGTTACAGGTTTCCTCAATATGTGTCCAAGCTGGTGCCAGAATTATCTCAGCCACTGTTCCACTGGCACTTGTCTGGTTCCTGTTATCAGCTCCACTTTAGTGATCTTGTCAGACCATTTCAATACACACACAATCATTCATTCATTCATAACACACAATGCAATGCAAAAAAAGCTGGTACCATCTGGAATGTTTGATTTAGATACACAGTGGGGTGGAGATAATGATGTCCACTTTCAAACTTTCATCAACAATAGTTCTCATGATCAAGTCAGGGTAATAAGATAAACATTTAAAAAAAAGAAGGAAAGCTTTCAGGAATACAGTGCACTGTTGACAATTGGCCAGATCATCATTTTGCACATGACCTACGAAGACATAGATTACCTGCACACACACAAAAAGCCCTATGTAGTTCCCAGGGTTTTGTGACAAGACAAAGAAAAAAAAGGAATACTACACTCATCATTGAAGGGGGTGGAGCTACAGTCAGTTTTAAAGGGTGGAGCTACAGTCAGTTTTAAAGGGTGGAGCTACAGTCATCATTGAAGGGGTGGAGCTACAGTCAGTTTTAAGTCAAAACAGGACAACAATTAAAATTGGGATTAGTCTATATTCTGATCATTTATATTCCACTGAATCTAAATCTGTAAAAATCAGTTGTCAGAACACATTCTAAGTTGGTATATTTTAATTTTGTAAATAACATGTTTTTTCAGACATTCTGCTTTTCCTGTGAAGAAAATCAAGATTTTCTCAGAACTGTGTTTTAAGTTACTAATGTTCTTATAACTTGCATATTTTTTTAGTCAATCAAAATGAGATTTGGGGCACAAATACTTTCCATAGGATAATAAAACTTTTGTCTTATCAAAATTTAATAGCAAATAAAGTTGTGAAAATTTGAAGAAACAAATGGTTACTACGAGGGTGAGTCAAATGAAAACCGGAAATATTTTATAACAATAAGAATAATCATGCCATTATATTTTAACTTGCCAATATTGTTGTCCTGGATGTCTTGATTGTCATACAAGCATCATCCTGGTGATGACGCATAAGGTGACGTCATAATGACGTTTTAAAGATGGCCGCCCCATTAGTGGAATGCACCAAACAGCAGCAGCGTTCTGTTATTCAATTTGTGATCAACGAAGGGGTGAAACCAATAGAAATTCGTCTGCGAATGAAGCTCAAGTATAGTGATGCATGCATGTCAAAGTCGCAGGTGTATGAATAGTGTACAAAGTTCAAAAACGGCGTGATTTCTGTGACAGATTGTTCACGACCGGGTCAGGCACACCGAGTAGTGACTCCAGAATCGATTGCAACCGTTGAACGACTCGTACAGGTAAACCGCCAATTGACTGTGGTGTGCTGAACCATGACTGATGTCAAGATGTGTGGCAATATCATCCACAGTCAATCGGCGGTTTACCTGTACGAGTCGTTCATCGGTTGCTATCAATTCTGGAGTCACTACTCGGTGTGCCTGACCCGGTCGTGAACAATCTGTCACAGAAATCACGCCGTTTTTTAACTTTGTACACCATTCATACACCTGCGACTTTGACATGCATGCATCACCGTACTTGAGCTTCATTTGCCGATGAATTTCTATTGGTTTCACCCCTTCGCTGATCAAAAATTGAATAACAGAACGCTGCTCCTGTTTGGTGCATTCCACTACTGGGGCGGCCATCTTTAAAACGTCATTATGACATCACCTTATGCGTCATCACCGCGATGACGCATGCATGACAATCAAGACATCCAGGACAACAATATTGGCAAGTTACAATATAATGGCATGATTATTCTTATTGTTATAAAATATTTCCGGTTTTCATTTGACTCACCCTCGTATATTTAGATACAAACTTTAAAAGTTCTGTATCTCAAAATCTACACAAGTTATCAAAAATCCAATCTGACTAAAGTTTTATAATATAATAAAAATATTCTAAATTTGGTATTGGTAGATTAATTTTTAAAAACGCCGTAGCAAATTGAAACAGAACAATAGAATCAAATATGGCCACCATTTCCATGGCAACCAACGATGCAATACCTTCAAAATCTTCATTCTGCATATCTATGATTGATGTAGGTTAAGTCTGTGATTGATGTAGGTTAAGTCTGTGATTGATGTAGGTTAAGTCTGTGATTGATGTAGGTTGTCTATGATTGATGTAGGTTAAGTCTATGATTGATGTAGGTTAAGTCTGTGATTGATGTAGGTTAAGTATATGATTGATGTAGGTTAAGTCTGTGATTGATGTAGGTTAAGTATGTGATTGATGTAGGTTAAGTCTGCGATTGATGTAGGTTGTCTATGATTGATGTAGGTTAAGTCTATGATTGATGTAGGTTAAGTCTATGATTGATGTAGGTTAAGTCTGTGATTGATGTAGGTTAAGTCTATGATTGATGTAGGTTGTCTATGATTGATGTAGGTTAAGTCTATGATTGATGCATGTTAAGTCTGTGATTGATGTAGGTTAAGTCTGTGATTGATGTAGGTTAAGTCTATGATTGATCTAGGTTAAGTCTGTGATTGATGTAGGTTAAGTCTATGATTGATGTAGGTTAAGTCTGTGATTGATCTAGGTTAAGTCTGTGATTGATGTAGGTTAAGTCTATGATTGATGTAGGTTAAGTCTATGATTGATCTAGGTTAAGTCTGTGATTGATGTAGGTTAAGTCTATGATTGATGTAGGTTAAGTCTATGATTGATGTAGGTTAAGTCTATGATTGATCTAGGTTAAGTATGTGCATTGTCATTGAAATCCTATGATGAATAACGAAAAGAGCATTTGACTGTAGCTCCTCCCCTTAAAACTAAATTCCACAAAAACCACCGCAGCAAGAACATATGACTGCCTGGTGCAGGCTTCCTGCAAGTGGGACCAGCTACAGGTGACTCCATGCTCCGTATGGAACATACACACACAAAAATGATAATCTTCTGGTTGAAGTTTTTCACACTTACACGTGTGTTTTATTATTACATAAACCAGACATGCAGGCAGGATAGGACAAATAAATTAAAAGCAGAAGCAGCAAAAATTGAATTAAGCAGTCGTGTAAACACAGACAATGAGAACAGATTATAAGTACATACGTCAGAAACAAAATCAATGGTCAGATAATTGAAAAAACGCATTGCTTTACTTACTTATGAAGTAACATCGACAAAGAAGAGGAACAAATTGGCATGTAACTGCCAGTATTAATAAATCCAGATCTCTCTCCCACCAGTATGAAAATCTACAGCTCTTGTCCAGAAAAATAAAATTAGATCTTTATACACAAATTCATTTAAATAAGATTTTAGATTCCGATTCAGACTACACACGCATAGATTTTATTTTTTATTGTTTAAAATTACAGTAATTTTCAACATTCTGTGGTATGAACACCTGTGGATCAACCTTTAGTCAAACCCCTCTAGATTTAATTTTTTTTTTTTTTTCAACAAGCTTTAGACCAATACTAGATTTGTAAAATATTTCAATTCGTACTTCTTAAAAAAAAAACACCATTATCCATTAAATAATAAATAGTCTATTTAGTATCTTCATTTTTTTATTATATTTTCCTTAATATATATGTTTTCCAACTCACTATTGTTAATATGTACCAGCTTCATAGTGTCTGATTGGAAGAGGCACCTGCTTCTTGTGGCAAAGCTGTCGGGTTTCAGGGCTCTATGCAGCTTTACAAGGGTACCTGACTCCTTCTGAGTTACAGAAGGCAAAGGGAATTGGTCACCTCACCTCATAAAGCTGGACCTAGTATAATGAAGTCTCCAACACCTCATTCCCCCAAGGCAGTCTTTGTGATGAGACTACCTTTATCAACTGGCATCAAATGGCAAGACAAGATCCCGGATACCGCCGTTCTTGTCAGAGCTGGTATCCCTAGTATTGATACTATTCTGATGCAGTCACAGATTTGCTGGGCAGGTCATGTAGTCCGCATGCCAGACCATCGACTGCCAAAGATACTTTTTTATGGTGAGATACAGAAGGGTAAACGCTCCCATGGTGGCCAAAAGAAGCGCTTCAAAGACACGTTAAAGACGTCATTGAAAACCTTTAACATAAACCCAGACACATGGGAAGCTGCTGCGCAAGACTGAACTGCCTGGCGCACATCTCTTCGTAAAGGTGCAGCGGCATGCGAATCATCCAGAAGAGCAGCAGCGGAACAGAGGAGACAAGCTAGAAAGGACCGTGTAATAAAACCTTCACATGAAGCAAACATTCCCTGCCCACACTGTCCGAGATCTTTCCAGGCCTGCATCGGGCTCATCAGTCACCTTCGTACCCATAGTCTAACCTAACATATTCCTAAATAATTGGATGAACAGAGTGGTCTTCATCACCCGTGATGGACGAACAACACCTTTATCAACTACATGGGTCATCGAACTGACAGAAAAACTATTTAGGGTCACAGTCATAACATTTTGGGAAACACTGCTGTAATGGAAGATTACTACTGCAGAAGTATTCTCTAGCTGACATTTCAGACATCTGGTCAGTTTGACAACATCTTACTATACTCACCTGCCTGAAGAAAGACATGTGGTTAGTTTCACAAAAGGTGACTGTACTCACCTGCCTGGAGAGAGATTCTCTGCATGATTTTTGTGAGAGTGCTGCTGCCTAGAGGGGCATGGTCATACCACACATAGTCAGACTGTGAGATGTTACGCTTTGGTCTCTGCCAGAAGGCATCAGTCATTGGATGCAGATGAGTCACATACTTTAGGAAAGATGACAACGGACATCGGGGGTCTCCTGATTAAAGAAAGAGAGATGGAACATAAATGATAAGTGATATATTCAAACTTTACTCTTCAGCTACCCATGGTGCACTTGCCTTCAATAAACATATGCCAAGTCCTGTCCTATGCCATCAGTTCAAAGTGTATCCATGTCTCTATCATCAGCCTTCATTTCTGTCTCCACTTCTCTTCTCCGTGTGATGGTGGCATACATTTATCCCATATTAGTGGAAACTTAAGCCAGTCTCGTGCATCTTTTCTTTCACTTACTAAAAAATACGGGTATCATCATCACTGTTGGCCACTCTGCAGAAAGCCTGTACCAAAACGCTTCATGCTCTCTTGTGGAAGTGGTTTCTGTGCCAGTTTTTTTACACGGTGAGGCAGCTAGCCAAATAACGTGCTTCACTGTTCATCTTATACCATATGCCTTTGTGGGGCATACCCCACTGCCCTGTGGGTTAGACTTTTAAGTCAAAGGCTATCAGAGGCTCCTGTTCACTAACCGATGGAAGGCAAGGGGACAACATCATTGTACTGTCCCTTTCATAGTTATGAATCACCACCGTAGTGTTCTACGGCATCTTTGCTCTTTTCTGTCTTTATATTTCATATTCATTCATTCATAACCCTCCACTCCCAAAGGAGCATAGGCCTTCAACAAACACATGCCAAGTCCTCCTGTCATGTGCCATCATCAAGTTCTTTCCACGTTCTCCTCATCATTTTCACCTCTGTTTCCAGCTCTCTTCTCCATGTGCTTCTTCTCTCTACAACCCCAACTGGGTTATATTTGGCACATTAATGCATGTTCCTATGAACAAAAGGTTACTTTATTGTTATAGCATTTCTTTCAACTTTCTGTAGACTTGCTATTTGGACTGGGCTGTTTTATTGTAGATAGTGTTATTTTGTACTTGTTCATTGCTGATCATGGTACTTTCTCGCTCCAGTAAGTGTATCCGTGCACTTTCTCGCTCCAGTAAGTGTATCCGTGCACTTCCTCACACCACAGATGCCCCGGTGTTCCATCTGTATTCTTCAGTTTTGTAAGGTGTATGGTGTTTTGCTTACTCTAAACAGTGCAAGTAAGTGAAGGATGTGGCATCTTCCAGCTACATGCTGGCACATTAGATGTCACTTCAAAAAAGTGCTTCATTCAGATGTGTTCCAGGTATTCCTCTGCATGTTTTTTGTTTTTATAAAGGAGACAAAAGACTCCTCCAATTACACATTGGACAGAGAGAATAGCTGACAGCTTTGAAAAAAAAAACAGCATGGCGACGACTGAACTATACATGCAGAGATTAATGATGTCGTTGCCAGAATAAATAAAATCAGATTTGTCTTAAACTTTCTCTAGCCATAAAGGAACTCTTCAGGGCCAGCTGTAAATAGGTACCTGACTCAACTTTTGACTTAGGGAAGGCAAAGGCAGTAGAGAAGGCAATAGATCGTCCCACTTCATAAAGCTGGACATAGACTAGTAAAACCTCAAACACTTCCTTCCCCCACGGCAGTGTCTGCCATGGGACTACATGAACCATTCTTGACACTATTCCTGACCAAGTAGAGACCAGGTGACATGTTCTTGTTGATAACTTGGCAGTGCAGACTTACTATTCCTGACCAAGTAGAGACCAGGTGACTTGTTCTCGTTGATAACTTGGCAGTGCAGACTTCAATATAATCTCGTCAATAACTAACAAATCAGATAAACAAATATGTATATAAGCTGGGGAACACAATCAAACAGCAGAACAAGTCATCTAAGATTACTTCAGCATGAGAGAAGAAGATTGACATTTAACAAAACTGTAAATATGTTGTAACTTTCATGGCCTTCACCAATAACTTTGAGGAATAAACTGTATAGTAATGACAGAAGCCCAAAACAGATATATTTTTACGAGAGAGAAGACAGATGTGGTTATATGAGGGTGAACAACAAAGAATATATCTTCATTTGAAAAAAAAAATAACATAAACATTAGCTTTTCATTGGTATCTTTTGCTTTCAATTGTACTGACAAAAATTTAAAATCAGATTGCATAAAACTAATGCACTAATGGCAACCAGGCCATGTAAAACAAAATGTTACAGAAACTACACCTGCTAGAAAACATACATGCTTTGGTGCAGGCTTCCTTGGTACAATCAGTAGTTGTGGCTTCATGTTCCATAGGGAGCCAAAAGGGAAATAGTGATGCATGATGGTTAAAATTTATAGGCAACTCAAAGAAATGAAACTTAGAAAAGCAAATCTCTCTAGCCTTTGATTTTTCTGTTAAATTGTCTGACTATGCCAGTTTGTACTGGAATTCGGACATGGCACATTATACATATGTAATTTGAAATTTATGGGCCATACAGATTTTCTTTTCAAAGTTTTAATCTACTGGAGTGTATTAAGTTACATGAAATCTTATTTGAAATAATATGAATATACCTGTGTCTTAAGTAGGCTCCTATCTTATGTTTTCTGTGTGCTTAGAAGAAAATCTAGATAAAAAATACTTAGGCTATGTTTTTACATTTAACATGTTGTCACAAAGTGTTCGCATTTTCCTCTTCTCGTAACATGCCTATGATAAAAGGAGTCTTTTTTTTCATGTATGTAATAGATCGCCACATCAGAGCATAATTTTTACTTATTTTTTTTATTAAATCCCACGTTGCAAGGCATTTTTTTTTTAAATCTGTTTTTGCTACAATGTTATTTCCGAGATGCTTATCCACTTGATATTAACAGTGTTCCTAGTTATTTTAAATCTATGAACTGTTTCAATACTGTCTCATTTACTCTGAAGAATTTGGTTTCTTATAAATAACCATTAGGCCCTACTTTTGTCTTCTTGATGCTATAACCCTAAACCCTTTATTTCCACTTTCGTCAATCATTTCCAGTGAATCATAAAAAAGCTAATTCTGCTACTAAAAGCACTTGAAGCCTAGGCCTAGCATTATCAGAATAGTACTACTAACAGTTGTGGGTGTAGTTTACACACTGTTAACATTATTAGCAGAAGAGTTTGTGAATGAATGCGCTGAATGTGTAGGCCTACCGTGTACAGAATCTAGGTCAATTCATATGTTGTCTATATTATCACTGTGTTTAATAAACAAGAAAGAATATTATCTGCTTAGCTTACCAGGTCGTTCATACATCCTTTCTCCAACTTGGTAGGCTGGGGGTTCTTCGTCGAGGCTCCTTTTCAACTTTAGTTTCACAGGCAATTCTTCATCACGGGGCACCGTGTTATCTTTGAGCCACACATAGCGACGACCGTGGATATCGGTTGAGACGTCAAAATCGTTCTTCTTCATGCTGCGAAAATACTCTTTTCCCTTGTTACAGATGTAAAGACTGATGTCGAAGAAAACCTTGTTCTGCAGCGAGTCCGGTTTGTTTGTATCCATGGCCTCGCTAAGATAAATTTTCTTCAAATCTTCAATCTCAATCCGCATCCTGTGACACTTACGTGGGTTAGCTCGCAAGGCTAGATCAAATGTTGCGTTCGCTGGCTCGAAAACACGATCACGTAGGATATCGATGCTTACCTCATCTAAGAAAAATCTGTGCAAACCTGCTCGTAAGTCCTTCAAGGTGAGCGAATCGTCATTTTTCACTTTAACTTTCATATAGAAATCACGAAGAAAGTCCGCAAGCTGGCTTCTGGACATGTGCGTCACGCTTTGAATGTTGTGTCCTTTCGTCACTGCGAACTCCAGCAGGCTATGCGATGCTTCGGCAACCAGACCGTCTTCCTCGCCAGAGAGGGTCATGGCTGTTCCTCCCAACTCAGAAAGTTTCGGATGTGGAGGCTTTTTCTTATTCTCCATAACACCAACTTTCTCACAGTTATTGTCAGGAGATGACGGGTCCATGTCGTCTTGTCTGATGACGTCAATCAACAACAAAAGTCTGACCTATCCAGTCTGGTACTACGCTGAGGGGTGGTAGATTGTCTATCATTATGCAATATTCCACTAAAAGACTCACATTTTAAAAAAAACACTGAAATTTTGAAATTAATTACTATTTATAATGAAAACATACACTTGATACACGATGCTTAATACATGAACTAGCTCTTCGCAAAAGTGCGATCAGCCTCATACCCCTGCCTGGAATACACTATGCTCTAGGCAGTCGTCACCGAGTGAGTCAGCCCGAACCACCGACTTCCGGCGTAAAAACCTTCGTACAGGAACGAACATCTGACGTCACTCCATAGCCGAGTTCGGATCAGGCTTTTTTTTTTTTCAAATTCTTGGCGCTTAACGATACCATTTCTGGAACTAACGATACTAGTTTGGAAGAAGCCGGACTGCCAGAGTTGGTGACATAACAAGTTGCTGTAAATATAAAATAGCCCCTATGATTCTATGTTGAGCGCTTCTCAAGTTCTTTCTCTCCCGTCCCTTCTTTCGCTGCTCTTCCCTCCATATTCTACTTCCTTAATACGCACGTTTTGTATTCCAGTTCTTTCTGAACCCAGGGGATGACTGAGAGCCATCCCCAAGAGTGGCGAAATAATTGTTGATGTAGTTTAAGTTTCACAAATCTAGCCGCTGGGTAAATATACTTAAATGAGCATGTACAGATTACCCCGATGAGGATTACTCTGTCTCCAAGATAACTAGAAGCGTCTATTCTCGGTAATGTTATTATCGCTTTCAGTGAAACGAAAAACTTCTTGAAATACTTATCATACATCCACGTCAACATATGAATCGGAAAGGTGCTTGTCTACATTGAAGTGTGTAATTTAAACATGGTTAAGGAATGCAATAGGCGAAGAACGGTTTAATACTATCGACAGAGGACAAACTAAAATCCGACCTAGACTTCAATACTAACGTGACTGGGAATTTTGCAAGACCGAAGGGCAGTCGGGCATTTATTTAATTTTATTTATTTATTTGTAACAAGACGCTGTCAGGCGTTGAAAAAAGACGTATTTAAACCAGGCAATTAATTCAAATGTCAAGTCAGTCCTATTGTATGGCTGTGAAACACGGAGAACAACAAAAACATCAAGCAGAAAGTTACAGACTTTCACAAATAAGTGCCTGTGTAGAATACAAGGATTGAAGTGATATTGCAAAATCACTAATGTAGAACTGATAACAAGAACCAGACAAGTGTCAGTGGAACAAGAGATAAATAGAAGACGCTGGATATAGCACACACACACTGGGGAAGCCTGTAAATACCATTATCATACAGTTATTAATCCCCAGGGTAAGAGAGGTACAGGGAAACCAAAGAACACATAGAGAAGAGAACTGGAGATATAAATGAAAATGATGGGGAACACATGAAAAGACCTGGAGCTGTTGGCATCTGACAGAAGGACCTGACATGTGTTTATTGAAGGTCTTTGCTTCTTGACAATTTTCTTAGGAAGTATTCAAGTAAACGTCTGAGAGTGTACGAAGAAGAAGAAAAAGCTTCTTGTGCAGCTAAGGGTTATGATAATTAATTAACTTTGAGTAATCATAAAGTTCTTTTAACTCGTATTTTTTTCAATTTTTTAACATATAACAATTAAATATGGTTGCCTTGTTTGTTTAATCTTGACCATGAATACAACCTGTACTGTTTTGCTGCGTATAACATTGTCATTTTAAACCCATGTTATGTTACTTGCTGCCGCGCACGTGGGCATCAGTATAACTACATCGGTAATCTTTACCTTTAGTGCCGTCGAGTATGTATAATATGTGTATTTTCGTACCATTTAGAGTTAGGGTTCGGGTTAGGTTTAGGGTTAGGGTTGGGACTGAGCACTCCGTTTGAGCACATAGTAATATACTTTCAATTAGGCTGACGATGCTGTGTTGATTGATTTGCTGGATGTCACTATGCTCTGACTTTTGATAAATAGGCGAGTAGGAAACCACTACTGCAAAATACGTGACGTCAGGCTGCGCAATACACATATTATACATAGTAATAGACCACACTATGTATCTTAATTATAACCTGTCGACGGCACTAAAGGTAAAGATTACCAGCTACATCCTTGTCGCACATTGGCAGTAAATTTGAATTTTCCAATCCGCCCCAGCCCCTCTCCTGGTCTTACGCTTAAAATTTTTCTATTCTTACCGGCTATATGAACTTTATTATATTTTTTAAAACTCTTCTATCGCGGCCGTAGTCCTATTATTTTCCGCTCAGACCCCCACCCCAAGGCGTGTCTGGCTTTTGATTTCGCTTCTGGCCCTCATTATACATTAATTGCTCAGTCCTCAGTTGTCGGCGCTCTTATCCAGCGTACGATCACATTGAGTGCATGTTTGTAGTACGCCAGACCAGGGGACGTTACTCACACGTAATAGTGTTTTGACCACTCTAGCCGATGCACGGGCGTCAGCCTTAATAAAGGGGCCCTTGTAGTTGAGGGGCGCAGAAAGTCAACCCTTTGAAAGCTGGGTAACGTTAGGAATTACATGAAATTTGGTATCTCTGGTGTAGATTCTGGACTAATGTTTATATTACTCGGGGTTACGCTAGAAAGCGGAGTGGCCCGAGAACCTGCACAAAGCACGCGAACGCAGATGGCCAGGTCAGCGTCCATTTCTGGACTATATAGCCTGATAGATTTTAACTGTCTTGACACTCGTTCACAAACTGAACCCGAGGACAAACCGATTGAGACACAAGCAGTTGTGAGCAAATGATTCGATCAGTTTTCGCCTAAATTCTTGGTATCTCGGATTCCATGTACCCCCACTGCTAAAAACAGCTGACTACAAACACAAGCTGAGTGAACGCACAAATTCTCCCTCCTGTCTAAAGTTTTTTTTCCAGCAAGACGAGTGTCAAATTGCCTGGCAACTATACCCACTTCGCATAACCCCGTTAAACGGGCGGACAACTACTTCTTCTTCTTCTTCTTGCGATCGCATCTTTGATGATTACACCGTCAGACGAGTTCTCATGATGAATTCGACTGTTGTTTGAAGTTCCTCTTTAACTCCATATAGCTTTGAGTTTAGTGTTGAGTCATTGGGCCAGTATATCTTTCTTAACTGGTCATACAGAGGACAGTCCTGTAGAACATGCTCAGCAGTTTGTTCGTTTAATCCACATGTGCACAGTGGTGAAGCAGACAATCGTAGCTTGTGCATGTGTTTATTCAGTTTGTTATGCCCTGTCCTGAGTCGAAAAATAGTTGTCTGTCCCTGCCGGTCGAGAGTGTGATAGTCGTCTTTGGGTTGGTTCTGTTCTCTTCTGATAGTCTGGATAGCTCTCTTTTTCTCAAAGTATGTGACTTCATTATCTTCTTGTTCACATTCTCCTCCCTTTTTTGCAAGTTTATGTGCCTTTTCATTTCCGGGTACACCACAATGAGATGGTACCCACTGAAGTATGGTTCTCTTTTTGGCAGCTACCTTGTTTAGTTCATTTCTCAGATGCGGGAGTTTACCACCCTTGAGAGCTTGCAGGACAGACAGTGCATCTGTGAGGATGACTACCTGGTGGCAGTCAGAGCTGGTGTTATAAATCATATTTGCAGCTTGCTCTAGAGCTTGAACCTCAGCTGTATAGTTGGAACAGAATTTACCAGTGGGAATGTGCCTAGTCTCATAGTGGTTGTCAGGATATGAGATAAAGATACCGGCACCTCCATTCCTAACAGCATTAGTTGCTGATCCATCTGTATAGGCATGTATCCATGATTGATCGGGATAGCTTTCTTGGATCATACTCAATGTAGCAGTTCGTTTTTGCAGATCATTATACTCACATCCACTTGTGAGACCACTGACTGTTGTATTAATTTGGAGGGCACTGCTGGCCTGCTCCCATGGTACAGGGTATAGGGTGGGCTTCAGTGGTGTTGTCTTCATGGATAGGTCTTCTTGATGCTGTCTTATAAGTCTTTTCCCCCGATGCACAAAGCTGCTACGCTTTAGACGTCCCAATGCCAGATCATCTAGTCTTGCCTTCATTGGGTGCAATTGGCATACTGTTGTACTTTTCCATCTGGATCATGGTTTTTGTGTCTCTTCTATGGGACAATGTCTGTAATCCAGCAACCTTCTGCATCTCTGTTATTGGTGTAGTTTTCATGGCTCCTGTAATGAGCCTGAGAGCTTGATTTTGCACCTTGTCCAAAGACTGCAGATGTGAGTTAGCAGCTGATGACCATGCTGCTGAGCTAAACTCTAAGTGTGGTCTTATTACTCCATTATAAATCTTCTTTAGATTTCGTTCATTTGCTCCCCAGTTGGTACCTGCTAATTTTCTGAGTATGCCTAGTCGTCTTCGGGCCTTTCCTTCTGCGTTTTCAATATGCTTATTCCATGTAAGCCTTTGGTCAAATGTCACCCCAAGATAGGTGGGGTAGCTTTCTTCCTTGATCACGGTTGTCCCTGGGTGTATGTTAGCTGATTTGTCCTTGGGGGCGAGGGAGAACAGTGTTGTGGAGGTTTTGTCTGTGTTTATTGTGATAAGCCATTTCTCTGCCCATGACACTAGCATGTCTGCTGCCCGCTGCATTCTATAATTTGCTGTGGTGACATTTTCATCAGCGCACCAGAGGACTAGGTCATCTGCATATAAGGCAGCTTTAACTCCTGCAGGGAGATCTTTCACCAGGTCATTGATGTAAACAAGGAAGAGTGTTGGGGAAATTACTTCTCCTTGAGGTACCCCCTGATGGAGCAACACTTTTCTGCTCTGCAGACCGTCAAGAGTGACTCTAGTTCTCCTGTTATGCAAGTATGACTGGATCCATTTCATCATGTTGCCTTGGATTCCACTTCTCCTAAGTTTTGCAATGAGGCCATCTTTCCACACCTTGTCAAAGGCCTGCTTGAAGTCGACCCAGATCGTTAGGACCTTTTTTCTTCTCCTGGAAGGCATCTTCTATTGCTTGAGACAAGTAAGTAACTTGGTCTTCTATACTGTAGCATTCTCTAAATCCAGCTTGTTCCGGCACCAGGATCTGCTCAGACTCTAAATACCATTTCAATCTGTGGTTGACTATTCGCTCCATAGTCTTCCCAACACAGCTTGTGAGACTGATTGGCCGGTAACTTGCAGCCTCGGTCTTACATTTCCCTTTCTTTAGTATGGGTTTTGTGATGGCTTCTCTCCATACTTGGGGTACCGTTCCTTTCAACCAGCTGTGGTTGAATATCTCAAGCAGTTTTGTCTTTGCTGCTGAGCTCAGATTTACTAGCATTTCGTTGCTGATTTTGTCTGGGACGGGTGACTTTTGAAACTTAAGCTTGGAAATAGCCTTCTGTAGTTCTCCTAGTGTGATGGGTTCCCTCATTGGGGCAGGAGTATCTGTCTGTCCCATGGTTGCCAGTATTTCTTTTCTTATCTCTCTCTGATGGTCTATGTTAATGGGTAAGTTGCTTTCTGAACTGTATCTTCTAGCAAACAAGTCTGCAGCTTGTTTTCCTCTGAAAAGTTTGCCACCTTCATCCAATGTGATAGTCTGCCTTGGTGAGGAATGCTCTTCATTTAGAGACTTGACTAATCTCCAAAGTTTCCTGCCGTCTTTCTCAAGGTTCAGCGATGCCGTTTTAGTTCTCCAGCTTTTCCGCTTTTCTTCTAGCTTTGTTCTCTGAAACTCTGCTACAGCCTTTTTCCATTTGTTGTGAGTTTCAAGTGAAGGCTGAGACTCTGCGTCCTTTCTAGCCTTGTCCATAGCTTCCTGACGTTCTTGGAGTGTGCTGGACCAGTATGGTATGTAGTTACGCCGGCATCCTTTGGGAATGGTTTCTTTTGCAGCTTGTAGTATGCATCTGTTGAAGTCTTTTACCACTTCATTAATGTCTCTGTTCTGTACCTTGAGGGTAGACAGCAGCGTGTTCACCTGATGCCTGAATAAACCCCAGTTGGCTTTTTTTGTAGTTCCATCTTGTAATGGCTGGGCCTGTACTGAGAGTTGCACTCTGGACAGTAAGAAAGATTGGGCGATGGTCGCTTCCCCCTAGTTGGTCTCCTACTTCTCTACTAATAGATCCAGCTATATCTGGTGTGGAGAAGGCAAGATCTGGTGTTGAGGTTGTGTGCCATCCTCTGGAGTAGAAGGTAGGAGTATCTGTGGCATTATTGACTAGGATTAGGGAGTGATCATCTTGCCAAGTTTCAACCTCTTCACCTCTGTGATCCAGATGGTTATAGCCCCAGCTCTGGGAGTGGCTATTAAAGTCTCCAACTGCTATAAAGTTGGTGGCTGGTACCTGTATAGAGCTGAGACTCAGGGGTTTGTTGTTCGGACAGTAATAGTTCAGGAGTTCTATTTCCATCTTGTCTACCTTTATCTGCAGCAGCTGATATTCTGCTCCATCCATGAAGGTTTTCCTTTCGTGTGCAGGAATGTTATTCCTTACAAGAGTAAGTACTCCTCCTTTTCGTCTATCTTGTCTGTCGGATCTGAAGCATTGATATCCCCTTATTTTAAAGGTTTGATCTGCTTTCAAGTGAGTCTCTTGGATACAGCAAACACTGACTTGCTTCTCATACAAGATGTTTTCCAGCTCTGTCTTTTTGCTGTATCCAGCCTGCTGCTGTTCACTCCCTCTGCATTCCAGTGCATCATGACAAGTGGCACTCTGGGTTTCTCTTTTTCTGTTTTGTTTTGGTCAGTAGTTCTCCTCCGCCGTCTGTTGACTCCACAAGACGGTCTAGAGGGTCCTCCAGTAGCTGAGGGTGGGCTCTGTCGAGGCTCAGAGCCCGGCACTGCACCTGCCTGGTGGAGCTCCACAGGGCGAGCACCAGAACGAGATTTATTTGACGGTGTACTCTCCATAGAAAAAAAAAAAAAAGCGAGTTGCATGATACTGTGGTTTCCGGTGCGCCTTCTGGCCCAGTATCTACGACTTTAGCACCTGTTCAACGGGAGAGTGGGCTCATCCCTAATCTGTTTATGTTCCCAGTAGTAGACTATTCGCAAGCAGCCTGGGGGTGTCACTGCTCTGCGCGGACCTTGTTTACCGAGGCGGCGTCCGAGCTCGTATGGTGAAAATATGGTTGCGTTATCTTCAAAATAGCCCTGTCTTTCCCGTGGCTTTTCTGCCATCCTGCAACTTTGAGTTAGGGAGTTCTGAGCTCCAGTCTCTTTCCCAGGCATTTTATCCTGGCCTGGCACGCATACAGAGGACCCCACTTCTGGTTCTAAGTTAGCAGTTGGGGATAGGTGGGGTAGCACACTGTGCATTCCCCGTCATCCAGGGGGCTCTCCAACTATGCAGAGCTTGCACAATGCTGTGCTCTGGTTCTGGGCTCTCTCCCAAGGAATCCTCACGTCCTGCACAGAGCCACTTCCCGATACCCACCACCTGCCAACCCTCCATTGTAGAAATCTCCTGCATGCGGCCATCCAGTCAAGAGCCAGTATTAAGTCTGGTGCCCAAGTGATCCCCCCAAGCTCAGTGTGCAATGCTGGGTTCTCATCATGCTGCAACACAGGAGGGATTGTGATGCTCAGCCATCTCTCTCAATTCTGCACCGATAAGTGACATCGGGGACTTAACTTTGCCTCAGTACTGGGAGGCCCCGTTTCCGGGTACACCACACACAGCCAATTGAGGCAACGGTCGCCATGGGCGTGATAGACGACAAACAGTGAAGAATGAGGCAAGAAAGCATTTAACCCATGAAGTGGGGGTGGATTGGTGCAGACCAGAGCATGTACCACTCGCCGGTGGGTTCTGCATCTACACCTATAGGGTTCCACCCACTCCTCAGCCCATTTAGTCTGGCCCCTCACCCAGGACCTGTCCGGCTTGGGTGACCCTGCCAGGAGTAAAACTCCCGCCGGCATAGCTCCCGGGATCATTGAGGCGCTCAAGCTCTCCAACCACGGCAAGGTAGGCTTACATGTGGAGAGGGACAACTACTAGAATATCGATTTCATCGCAGTGTAGAACCAGCGACCGCAGCCTGACGTCACGTATTTTGCAGTAGTGGTTTCCTACTCGCCTATTTATCAAAAGTCGGAGCATAATGGCATCCAGCATATCAATCAACGCAGCATCGTCAGCCTAATTGAAAGTATCTTACCGTGTGCTTAAACGGAGTGCTCAGTCACAATAACAGGTCTCAAACCAGATCCAACAGGATTACGCATAGAGAATTAGATATCAGGGCACGTTTGGTAATATACCTGTCACAAAAAGTAGGGGATATTGAATTTAAAAGTTATCCAAAGACAATATATTTCAAATTAGTTCATTTATTCCTTCGTACAAGTAAACTTGAGCATCATAACAAGACATTTGAGGTATAAGAAGTGTTATGGCTTTACTCACATGATTTTAGTCGCACTGGCAACCAAGGCGGGGTAGGTACTTCATTTTCACAAAAATATTCCAATATTTCTAAAAACGTGTAGGGTCCCGTTTGCCGCTAAACATGCATTGCAACGACGTCTCATGCTGCAAATAAGCCTTCTGATGTTGTCTTGAGGAATTCTCTGCCACTCCTGCTGAAGGGCCTGGGCTAACTGCTGAAGAGTCTGTGGAGCGGCTGGACGTTGTTGGACACGTCTATTCAGGAGGTCCCACAAATGCTCAATAGGAAACAGGTCGGAGACATCGGCGGCAACGGTAACGTTCGGATATGCTGCATCTGAAGGTGATCTTAGACGACGCGAGCACGGTGAGGACAGGACGTACATTGTCATCCTGGAAGATGAAATCTGGTTCGTGCCGTTGAGCAAATGGCACAACGATAGGCTCGATGATGTTGTCACGGTAGTAGAGCCCTGTGATATTGACCTGGCATATGTGAAGGTCAGTCCTGTCATTCATACAGATGCCTGCCCACACCATTACACTGCCACCTCCATAACGGTTGTGTGCAACAGTTGCAGGAGGCTGGTAACTCTCACCTCGCCGTCGCCAGACACGTATTCGATGATCATGAAAATCAAAAACGAAACGGCTCTCATCAGAAAACATCACTGATGCCCACTGTTGATTGGTCCACCGATGATGACGTTGGCACCAATCCATTCTTGCTCGCCTGTGTTGTGGTGACATGGGCAAAGCTACAAACGGTCTGCGTGAGGCCAGTTGCACTTGGTGCAAACGGTTTCGTACTGCCTAAGTTGAGACCCGGATCCCAGTGGTCTGTTGAAGGTGTTGCTGAAGTTAAGTAGCATTTAGAGTCCGAGTTCTGAGGGCCTGAGTAACAAGAAGTTGATCTTGGCGGCGTGTAGTGACTCTTGGGCGGCCAGTCCGAGGCAGATCAGCCAATGTGCGGAAATTTTGATACCTGTTTCACAGTCTGCTGACAACTGACTGTGAAACATTGAGGTTCCGAGCAACATTCACTTGCCGACTTCCGGTTTGCAACATGCCTATGCCTATCTATCTCTGCTGTTCTGTCAAACGTTCCACGACGAAGAAAAGAAATTTTATCTGTTGCAGAGTCTTTTGATACCTGTCCATGGTGAGTAGTGTTCATCAAACCCGAGATACACGCATTTTTGTGAAAAAGAATAATGTGTGAACTTTACGGATGGGCCCCCACCTCTGTTCTTGGGATTGGCTTACTCATCACGAGTCACCAGGTCAACATGATATTGCACGTGAGAGTGGAGAAGAGCGTGCTCGATATGCCCATACAACCATTAAAATACGAAATCCACTCTTTTGTAAAATAATACATACCATCTTAAAATATCCCCTACTTTTTGTGACAGGTATAATTCGCCGCGCCTGGATAAGAGTACCAATACAGACGGTTGCCCTGAGCTGATCTCGACTAGTCATGCCTTCTGGTCAGTACAACACCTGCGTGTATTAGCTGTCGGAGGAAAAACAGAGTTAACAGACTTGGTGTAGGCTAGAATCAGTTTTTTTGGTGAAAACGGCACAAAGGAAAGTATCTTCAGTGGATTTATAAATATTCCCCCTCAGTTTCTGGGCAGAGACATAAAGACACTGACTTAAGTTTGTTTTTGTATTTTTCACACGCAGCTGAAGGATTGTTAACTCTCAGTTTATTTTCCCTGTCGGTGTCCTACGAGATGGTTTTGTTTTCCTTATTATATGAATTTAAATAATTGTTGTATTTGATATTTGATCAATTATTATTTGCTGAGATTGTTATTCTTTTCTTCTATACAAGCTAACGAGAACTTTAATAAATTTTAATCTTTTGTTAATGCGCTGTTCACGACCTCCATCCATACTTATTACTAATATCTGTGTAAGCTCTTACTATTTCTCTATCTGTGAGAAAGAAGAGAGAGCGGGTGATACTTAAGAATACATAAGTGAATTGTGGGGCTTGGAAAGAGAGATAACTTTATTATATCTTCTTCCAGGCTGTCTTAAGTTTCTTCCTAACTTCGCTCATTGTCTTACTCGACAAATACTCTAAAATTACACACTCACGACAATCCCCAGCAGGAATTAAACATTGGAGCCGTCACTGACATTATGCGAACACTTTGAAAAACACCAGTGATACTGGCTTATTAGCAATAAGTGAAAATAGGAACTGTAAAGGAAATGATTGATACAATGGTGACGAAAATTGAAACTAAAGGCCTTGCTGTTAAAAATAAAAAAAGACAAAGGTAATGGTCAACTCCAAGGAAAGGACTTCCATATAATTTACAGTCAGAGTAAATATGATAGTCTTGAAACAAGTTCAAATACTCGTGCCTATAAGTCAATCAGATGGAAGATGCATCTCAGAAGTGTAGAGTAGATTAACTCAGACAAAAGCAACGTTCCATAAAATAAATTCACGTAAGAAACAAGAGCCCAGTGCTACAAAGGGTCAATCCTGTCATACTGAAGTGAGTCCTGGACAATCGCTAACCAAACTAGAAAATACTGAGGCCAGAGAGGTGTGGTTTTGCATAACTGTCACGGGGCAAATGAGCGTGTATTTTGACTTTCTAAACCGATTGTCTAATAGTTGCCGAAACATCACAGGGCTTGAGAAAATATTCGATTGCGTGTACTTATGGAGTTATGACCTGCCATGTTATTCTTCAACCCCTGGGAAAATTACTCGCTTTACCATAGAGACTGTTCAGACCAGAGCGATCGCCGAAAGGAAACACAATAGCCCTACAAAGTATCAATGAAATTTCGTCGGCGAGACAGACTACATGGCGCAGGTTTGTGTACTCGAGCAGAGGAACAAAGAAGGAACTGGCCATAACACTGAAGTGATATTTTGTTTAGAAACATCAACGCAATAAGATCTGAGACGGGATTAGCATAATATGTTGGAGGAATGAAAATTTTGATAAACAGTTCTCACGGAATCGACGGTTAAATATTAGAGTAATGTAGACTAAGACAAATATGAAAGGGGACATTTCAAATGATTGGAAAACTGCACATGACATCAGAAGAGAACACATGAATCGCTAGAAGGCAATTTACCAACATATAACCCAGGAAGAAACCTACAGAAAGCATTCCGCCAGCTCGACTGGGTTCAACACTGTATTCTACTCGTCAAGAGGAAAAATTCAGGGACCTGTGTCCAGTGAATTCTTTATACAGGACCCAGGTTAGTGTCCTATAGTTTGTAAATTATTAATATATACATCCATTTTAATTCCAGTTTTATATATATATGTTTATATATATATATATATATATATATATATATATATATATATATATATATATATATATATATATATATATATATATATATATATATATATATATATATATATATATATATATATATTTATTTATTTATTTATTTATTTATTTATTTATTTATATACATATTTTCCATAAATATAACACTGTAAATACCAGTCACTTTTCCCCATAATACTACATTTTACACTTTTAGGTACACGTTGCAATAAACACCGTGCATAGAGTTATTATATTTATAAGAGCGCACAGTTTCCAATAACCATAACGAGGTAAATACTAGATACTTTTCCATTACTTCTTACATTACCCGGTAAACAGTGCAGTAAACACCGCGCAGAGATTCATTATATTGGTAAGATTTCACATACAAGAAAAAACCCACACACTACAATCATAGCATATATTTACGGGGTACTTATGAGGCTTTATCATTTGATCCATCTCAGTGGTAGAGACAGGTACTCTTTGAGATAATTCAGCCTTAGTCTTACTACCCTGGCTGGCGTTCTTGGGACGAGCTAATACGTAGGGCCAACCAGATATACTGCGACGACACGTATCTCACAGATATCAATAACCAACGGCATCAAACCTACAAAAGCAACTGGGGGTTTAGGAAGGAATTTGCCAGGGCAAAGGAGCCTTTCTACAAACAACCACCCACACCGAATAGTAATCAGAAATTACACAGTAATGGATGAATTACAATTAGCCGCCCACGAGAAATCTTGATCAGAAGTGGTCAGGAGCACACGGGCGATCTTTTACAACCAATGCCTACGAAAATTATTGAGATCCTAAATTACCTGCGGTAATGGACAGATTCTCCCAAAAAAAAAACTGCCGCGCCAACACATACAAATATATAACATATTTACATCAAGTGCCACATGAGCAAACGTCATCCCAACAAGCGTACATCTGCCTACCAGACGAAGACTCGGCAGCCTGGCATTGCGTTCAACACAACCTATGAACACGCCAACCCAGCCGCGCGTTATATTGTAAACTCGTGCGTGGTGAAGAACAAAAGACCCGACCGTCGACTGTCCAGGCCGGATCGTGTCGTTATAAGCTCATGAATACAGACAAAACCAGGCCTATTGTGTACAAACGCCCAGAGCTTTATTGACATTCAGAGAGAAACCAAGAAACAAGATATCCTTTTTTTATTCAGGCAGTAGATAACTGAGTTTGTAGTTAGTATTAGATTAAATGTATCATCATCATCACTTAGTATAGACTTAAGATTAGATTGTGTATTTTATGTATTAACTACTACCTTCTTTAGTTCATTGTATTTGTATTATTGTATTTGGTTGTTGTGCTACATATAGTAATTCAATAAATGTGGTAATAGGGTTTTCGTTACCAACACTAGTTAGTTTATCTATAGATAAGGAAAGAAAGTGTGCGACAGACATACAGTTTCTTTCTTACTCTTCTGTCCACTCAAGAGGGTCGAGGTGTTGAAGTCTCGCGAGCTATAGGAGAGGATAGATAGATTGGTAGGAGTGACAGTGTCACGAGATCCAGAATCACTGGGATTATCTGCTGGGAACTTATCACAAAGTCTCAAATTCGCCTTCTCCCACTCCTGCTGTCTATCTTTACCCGGTTGCAAGGCAAATCTGAGCCAGTGACAACGCCTGCACCACAAAGATAACTCTCCCTGGTTAATCCTCGGGTTAGCCTTGTGACAAGAACTAATGTTAAGAATACCATGAATATCTAACAGGATGCCCCGAAAGAAGCCAATACACAAGGCTAGCTTACTACTCCCATGTGACGAAAGCAATCCCCTTTCTTTGGGTGTGTTTTGAGATGTAAAAAAAAAATCAAAAACTGGAATACATTGTGGACAAAAAGAAAGGTTGAAGGAAAAACATACAGAGAAAACTTTTTAAAAAGGCCTAAATACGCCACACTGACCAACCAGTTAAAATTTGTCAGCTCTTACTGAAGTACGGGTCCTAAACAAAAACGTATGCCATCCGCTCAAGGTGTCTCCGTATCTTCTTGAGCCCTTTCCAACAGCAGCAACAACTACAACATCCTCTTATCATAAAGTTGTTTTTATCTTTTTGATATGCGCCGTAATATAACAGACGAGTCTAGTTTGAATGGGGCGTGCCTCGCCAAAACTCCTTTTTAAAATGTCTAGCCAGAGAATCAGTATCGATATTGCGTATTTTATGAGCAATGATAACCCACCGACAGCTGTGACTGTGGCCTAGAAAACGATCACGCGGTTGAAGGAAGTATCGCTGACGTCATTCTTCAAGAACTCGCCCTATAGCCTCGTTTTCCACCGTGCTGATAGTTTTAATGCTCGACACACGATTCGGTAAATGATTTGTTTAATCACACAACTTTGTTAGCAATTTCCTTTTTTTTTTTTTTTTTTTGTCCTTTTTCTTTAGATATCGTTTACTGAAATAGCAATTAGTGTTATAGATTCATACACTGCCACAAGACATTCTTGGCGTGAATCACAGCAGGGGGGATATACGTGATATCCACACCCACTCGCTTGTAGAAATTGATGAGGTAAGAAGTCGCAGGCGTGGAGTGTTTAAGTGGTGAACGCCGAGCATACACATTCAAGACGACTCAGGGGCGGCCCAGTTTCGTGGTAGTGGTTGGCTTTCGGTTTGTTAAATTAAAATATGTCTTACTAGGACAAACAAAAGTACATGCGTTAAGGTCACGAGTCCTTCGTCAGGGGCAGACGAACAAAAACAGTAGGGACAGAAATCGAGAAGTAAGTGAAAGAAGATGGAACGCGAGAAAATAGGAAGATGGTGCAGTCAAAATGGATAGTTAGTAGACACGAAGGAAAATCCACGGAGGATACAGAGATGTAGTTTTATATAAGAATGTTACAGATACAGCGGACAGCTAAATGTAATGAGGATGCTCTGACAGAAGCCAGTAAGCAAAGGAAGCGTATCCATATCACAATGAAGCAATTCATTTTCTTTGGACACGTTATGAGAAGATGAATGTATTGAGACGAAATGAAAGATTGGAGGAAAATTAGATAGATTAAAATTTACAGAAAAGGCGCTGAACAGTTTGACAGCGTGGCAGAGAAAGAAGTCAACTGATAAACATCATTGCGGATATGAGGTTTTGGAGTAATGTAATCGCCCACGCCAGTTTGTATAGTACAAGAAGACTTAGAAGGGATGGATGGTTGGAGGATGTCTGACATGATGTAATCAGTTCGTTGACTTCAGTGATGGTTTGAGGCATAGACAACCTAGGCTTTTGCCTAAAGTCTCACGCTTTTAGGAGCCTCGTGCACAAATATATGCTGGTCGATACAACAGACAAGGAAAGACTAGGGCTACTACATCCTCAGGCATGTCGCACAACATGACTAATATGAGGTTATGCTGAGGTTGGCAACTTCATCACGTAAAAGAAATGACATCATAAACTACTCATGCAAGAGCATGCGAGTCCTTGGTGAAGGCTTCTTGCGGGATCAGCTACAGTGGCGCGGTTCTATACGTAAGGAGCGTAACGGGAAATGGTGATAAATGACGCAACGGGAAATGGTGATAAATAACACAACGGGAAATGGTGATAAATAACTCAACGGGAAATGGTGATAAATGACGCAACTGGAAATGGTGACAAATAACATAACGGGAAATGGTGATAAATGACACAACGGGAAATGGTGATAAATAACACAACGGGAAATGGTGATAAATGACACAACGGGAAATGGTGATAAATGACGCAACTGGAAATGGTGACAAATAACACAACGGGAAATGGTGATAAAGTGACACAACGGGAAATGGTGACAAATAACACAACGGGACATGGTGATAAATAACATAACGGGAAATGGTGATAAATAACATAACGGGAAATGGTGATATATGACATAACAGGAAATGATGATAAATGACACAACGGCAAATGGTGATAAATGACACAACGGCAAATGGTGACAAATGACGTAACAGGAAATAGTGATAAATGACACAACGGCAAATGGTCATAAATGACACAACGGCAAATGGTGATAAATGACATAACAGGAAATGGTGATAAATGACACAACGGGAAATGGTGATAAATGACACAACAGAAAATGGTGATAAATGACACAACGGGAAATTGTGATAAATGACACAACGGGAAATGGTGATAAATGACACAACGGGAAATGGTGATAAATGACATAACGGGAAATGGTGATATATGACATAACAGGAAATGGTGATAAATGACACAACGGCAAATGGTGATAAATGACACAACGGCAAATGGTGATAAATGACGTAACAGGAAATAGTGATAAATGACACAACGGCAAATGGTCATAAATGACACAACGGCAAATGGTCATAAATGACACAACGGGACATGGTGATAAATAACATAACGGAAAATGGTGATAAATGACATAACGGGAAATGGTGATAAATGACGCAACTGGAATTGGTGATAAATGACACAACGGGACATGGTGATAAATAACACAACGGGAAATGGTGATAAATGACATAACGGGAAATGGTGATATATGACATAACAGGAAATGGTGATAAATGACACAACGGCAAATGGTGATAAATGACACAACGGCAAATGGTGACAAATGACGTAACAGGAAATAGTGATAAATGACACAACGGCAAATGGTCATAAATGACACAACGGCAAATGGTGATAAATGACATAACAGGAAATGGTGATAAATGACACAACGGGAAATGGTGATAAATGACACAACGGAAAATGATGATAAATGACACAACGGGAAATTGTGATAAATGACACAACGGGAAATGGTGATAAATGACACAACGGGAAATGGTGATTGTCGTGTGGTGTGTACTGGGCAAACTACGACAGTAGTTTTTGCCAGGAATAGCCTATGAGATATTAGGTATAAGGTCTCTAGAAATTGGCTCGTTAAGAAAGAATAAAGACCTATTCGAGATAGGGACAAGAAGACGGGAATGCGAATGCTTTCCACTGGACAGTGTTTTCTAATTAATTATGGAAAGAGTTCTGTTTCCCCACGACCTTAGCTTCTGCCCTTAGATCCCGTAACAGAAAAAGCCCCCAACTTCATCTGGGTAGAGAAATGTTCCTATATGTGAATATGTAACACCGACAGCACGAGTGATACATTAACAAACTAGATAATGATCAAACGATTGTTGGGTTTATTAATTAAATAAACACATATATAGGGTTAGTAATGGTTAGAACGTGATGGTGGTAAAAGACGATTCACACAAAACACACCGATGAGACATTAAAATTGTAGGTAATTAAGTAATAGTTAATTAAGAATGAACTGGTGTAAAGCGAAATGATGATGATGTGATATGATACGTGTTACCAAAATGGTGAGTAATCTACACAGTCCATGTGTCTCTAAATGCTTCTCATGGATACGATGATTCATATGTATGCATAAAATGTCCCAAGTTGTCATACGTTATTTCGAGTGGGGTATCTCTAAGTCGAGGACGTTCTGATGAAAACTGTTGTCGGAGTGAGATATTCCTTCACTGTTTGAGTATATCTCTTAGTTTTGATCAACAGTTAATAGCTGTCGTATGAACAAAAGGTCTGTTGTCTAATCTCCCGAGGGTACTGGCCAGACTGGATATCTTCACGAAATGTTAGTGATATGTAGACTCATAATTTTCCGTATGTAGTCGTGATTCATAAAATATACTTTAGAGTCTGCTTCATTGAATGCGCTTAAGAGTGTGTTGCACTTGGTATAAATATGAGATTCCACTTTTGAGCTCTTTTGCTTGACTTCAGATAATAACGATCTTTCGAGTGATTTGAATTTGTGATGACTCTGTATTGAACTTGCGAGCCAGCAGTATATGGGTGACGAAAAATGCTGCGTCCACCTTCTGACTTGTGGGTGAGACAATACGCCTTTTTAATTGAGGAATGAAAGATGCCCTATGGCGAATTCTGCTAGCCAAATGTCCGTTTTTGATAACTTATTTCTGGTTAGACGTCAGACACGTTGCGTGTAGACTCAGACTTCTGATGAACTGAAGACACACAACGGGAATTCATTTACAAGGGGTCTCGTAATTTCACGCTTACCCAGGGCCTCGTAATTTCACGCGTACCCAGGGCCTCATAATTTCACGCTTACCCAGAGCCTCATAATATCACGTTTTACCCAGGGAATCATAATTTCACGCGTACCTAGAGCTTCATAAAGTTTCACGCGTACCCAGGGTCTCATAATTTCACACTTACCCAGGGCCTCGTAATTTCACGCTTACCCAGGGCCTCATAATTTCACATGTACCCAGGGCCTCGCACAACCTAAATCTGTCACTGGTTGACTTTGTTGTTTGATTGTAGTATTTCTTGTTAAGAACAGATCAAGTTATAATGTTCAGTCTGAGAACCAGCAACTACAGACCCAACTACAATAAGTGTTACCAACGAAACATCTAATGAACAATATATGTATCCACGCGGGGAAGACAAGCGGTTGGTAGATGTCCTCCAAGAGTTTGTGAAGGTCATGCTATCAACAAGCATGTGAGTTTGTTTGTTTGTTTTAACTTGCGATTTCTCACACTATGAGGTCCATGATACGGAAGCATAATGTTTATTGGATATTTAAACAGAAAAGTACAGATAGTTCCTTAGCAGATGTTGCCGTAGTTGAGTGAAGTGATAGAGACTTCGCATATACTAGGGTTCAGCTTTGTGGCGAGATGGATGTTGGATAGAAAATTTAGAATGGAGATGAGTACTGGTGAACCAGCGGTAGGGATAGCACAAGACAACTCAGGTAGTTAACTGCACAGTTCTCGATGACAGCTGTAGAAGAGAACTGAAAGGTAACTCACCTTCTCGCTAGACCAATCCTATGCTCCAAGGGTGTTATATAAATAATGTTTGTGAGTGCCTATCGCATTTATTCACTACCAATTTTAAATTATTAATATTCCTTTGACCGCACAACAAAATTATAACTGAAAAGTTAAATAATCCAATTACCGCAGTTATAAACAAATCAATGCACTTTATTGATTAATGATGTATAGTAAAAAAAATTAGCACATTGATATATTAAAATCTTACAAAATTTCACACAATTTTTAAAAAATGTATATTGTATGATCACATACACCATTTTATTGGCTTGGGTGCCTTGGTTTGTGTTTTCACGTTAAGTTGTACTTAACTTGCTTGACACGTTGTAGTAGCTGACTTCCCTCGGTCGTTAAAACATCTGGACATCGAAGACACTATGCTTATGCCAGAAACACTGATGGTCCACTGTTAATCAGTTCACAACTTCAAAAACTGTCTTTTTTTTTTTTAATGTAAAACTTTTGACTCGTTTTGGCGAGGCGCGTCCTGTTTAACCCAGTCGGTTACAGTTGAACCTGCAAAATATGACCAGGATATGGTATCTGTGTTTTATAACCAAGACGCTTCTCTGTTGCTGACTAGCCACTGTTGATCAGACTCCTTATTTCGACAACATTGTCTTGAGGCTGTGGTTAAGTCAGTCAAAAGGAAGTAGTCGTACAACAATATAACAGATTAAAACATGTTTAACATCAATTAAAGACATTTTCCAAACCCAGTCATGATTACTCCCCTTTGGCTTGTACGACATGCCTGAGGGCGCAGTGGTTTTATTCTTTCTTGGTCTCATCAAAGACCACCAGGAACTGCGCATGCTCCACTCAAATGAGGAATAAGGACGACGAGTTAGTCACGAAGATGAAGTATAGAGAAAGCAGACGTGAGTGTGTGGTAGATTCTGACAGAACTGAACAGAGATAAAGAAGAAAAGCTCTGGTACAGAAGATCTTGCTAATAAAGAGAAGAGTTTGAGACATGACGGGTTCACGGCATACGTAATAGTTGCAGAAGGATGCGCAAGAGGTCTCTTGGCTGCCTCAATATATGATCTACTGAAACAATTGGGCCCGAAGCTGACAGTCAAGGGCAATGACACTTAAAATAGGGTGACCATCTGTCCCCTTTTCCCAGGATTTGTCCTCTTTTCACCTTGCGACTGAGCGTCGGGGCGGCTTTTTTTTTCAAAAGTGCAACTTATCCAGTTTTTTCTTTTTTTCCCCAGAGATTAAACATGCCTGCTATGAGGTCTATCTTAAGCAAGAACATTCCCTAAGGACTATTTTTCAAGGAAATATTGAACGATTTACAAAGGAAGGTAGTTCCGTTGTTGTAGTTCTGAACTGTGTTAAATCTCTGTTAGACATTGTCAAGCAGCGCTCTTGAAGTGAGTTTGTGCTACTGAAGATTCCGAATATGCTTGTTTGTGATAAACGAACGCCAAAGCCTTATCGTTCTATCTTTTCCTACATCTTTCTTATTTTATTTTCCCCAACATTTGTGCTCTTTCATCCCACGTTTTGCTATTTCGTCGGTAATCTGTACTCTTTATTACTTCCATCTGGTGTCTAAAGAACCACATTTGTTCTTTCATCGGTGGTCTTTTGATTCAGTTTCCCCACCTTGTTAAACACACCTGGTTTCATCCTAATCTTGTGACACCTCTACGTGGTCATAAACGATTTCCTTTTATACGGAATTCCATATCACCTTGGGCTATTGTTAACTACGAAGAGAACGCCGCTGACAAAAAGGATTAGTCTCGTCAGTGCTAACCCCTGTGCAAACAAGCGACGGGTCAACATGGGAACAATAGCGCTTGTAGCGGCGTCATTACACGAATATTGATTATTTTGGGAGGCGTCCCTCGGTGAAGAAGTCTTTTCATGCTGTGTAAACAAAGAATAGCCCGACACGTCAAAAGGACTCGTGAAGGATGACAGGCATTTACATGCAAGAGACAAGGGACAGCCAGATTTGTGACAGAGGACGGGTGGGTTTTTGTAGTCTACCAATCAGCAAACACCAGGCAGTCTGACCAAGACTGAGAGGCAACGCGAACGAAAGGGGGTGGCGAATTGCCCAACCCACTTTTAGACTGACAGGAGACATGAGAGATTCTAGATCTGGTTTGCAAGATGCACGCCTGGTAATTGGTTGAGGGGAAGAGTTAGGTTATCTTGGACACATTGGCTAA
Organism: Oreohelix idahoensis; assembly: GCA_024509875.1. Classification (NCBI taxonomy): domain Eukaryota; kingdom Metazoa; phylum Mollusca; class Gastropoda; order Stylommatophora; family Oreohelicidae; genus Oreohelix; species Oreohelix idahoensis. The sequence goes on from JAMPIV010010986.1 coordinate 71,545, forward strand.
ATCGGCGATATATTGTACTGCACAGCTCGTTAGAGATCAGTGCAGTTTTCAACACTGTGGTGTAGAAAAATCCCTAACGCATAGCCTGCAATTAATTCTGTGTGGATAAATATTTCATATTTGTGTGTATTGTGTTCTTAAAGGATTTGCGAAGGGAAAAGAAGGTTAGTAGATCTTATACAGATTATTAATACTTTTTATTATTCTTTATTCATCTTAACCTCACAGCTAAATGTGCGAAAGATAGTTTTCAATTAATTCTTCTCATATATGATTAATAAAATCAGAAGATTTTCCTCTAAGATGATAGGCTGATAGGAAGTAATTAATAGTTTACTCAGGGAAGGAAAAGGGCGGTCAGAGCGTGGTTGGTTTCCTCCTGACAAAGAAAGCATCTATAGCACTACTTGGTTACAATCCAATTAGTGATCGACTTCTCGTGATAAGAGAAAGAAAAGGAACATCACAGTTTTACAAGTTTATGTACCCACATCTGCAGCAGATGATGATGAAATTGAGGAATTTTACAACAGTTTACAAGAGACTTTAGGGAAAGTGGAAAAAACGGATATCATGATAATCATGGGCCACTTTAACGCGAAAGTTGGCATCGAAAGAACAGAGGAAGAGAAAAAGGTGCGAGGTCCATTCGGTATAGGACATAGAAACGAAAGAGAAGAAAACTAATCGAATTTTGCTTAGAAAACAACCTCTCTATTACAAATACCCTATTTAGACAACATCCCAGAAGGCTCTACACATGGACCTCACCGGATGGCAACAGCAGGAATCAAACAGATTACATCTTGATACAACAAAGATGGGGTCAGGTATATCATCTACAAAGACACTCCCAGGAGCAGATTGTTATTCAGATCATGAGCTACTAATTGCAGATTTTAAGTTAAAATTGAAAAAAGTGACGAAAGGTGCTCGACCTCTCCGTCTCGATGTAAGCGCCATACCACCTGAATATAACATAGAAGTACAAAACAAATTCGAAGCACTGATGGCTGTACAAGAGGATATGACACCGGATGAGCTAGCCACACATGCGAGAGATATTCTCATCACATCAGCAGAAAACATGATCCCCAGAAAAGTGCATAAGAAGCAGATATACATCATGGAGAAAACATTGAGGCTCATAGAAGAAAGAAGAAAACTGAAGCAAACAGGGGTAGAACGGAACAGTGACAAATACAAAAACTGCACAAGAAACATCAGGAGAGAGATTAGGAAAGACAAGAAACAGTACATAACGAACACCTGCAATAGATTAGAAGATCTGCAATTTCATGGAAAAGATGGGGATATGTTCAAGGAAATAAGAACGCTAAAAGATGATTTTAGACCATTGTTGCATTGCGTTTCTTTGTAGACAGGATCAGTAGAAACTTATGTTAATATATATATGTTATCTATAACAGGCCACACAGACCATCACTTATGTTACTGTGTAGATACTTCCGTGAGTAAGGGTGGCACGGTTAGACAAAGTTAATACATTCGATGATAAATACGATCAGCCTTGGTCGGGCTTACAGGTGGCCGACAGGTGTGTAAATATGTATAAATATATGCGAATTTCATGGGTACTTTAAGTTTGTTTATATTGCCATCATCCACACCACAGTAACGATAGTTAGCAATAGATCAACGGGTAAGACCAATGGTTTCCAACTCACAATATACAGTTTATTGTCACAGTAACGTAGACATCAGGAACAGCACACTGTCACGAGTTATAATGGCATACAAAATCCATGGCAAATAGATTGCAGAAAAAAACCGTAAATCATAGCATCTTAAATACCCAAAGCTTGGTTGCGTACACTGCAACTTACAATACCGTTCATATAAGCCGACGTAATCCATGGCATTAGAATGATGCATTAGAATGATAAATCGTGTAAGTACAAAAATCCACCAAGAAAGGAATTGCATACATCATAATACTAGGTACATCAATGAGCCAACGTAATCCATGGCATTAGAATAATAAATCTCCTGGGAGAAAAAACATTCCCTTCAATAATCTATCTATTCACTTCAATAATATATTCTCTTCAAAAATATCCTCTGGTCACACTAACGAGACTAAACAACTGTCTCGAAGCTCTGCCAGGTACATACTAATCCTGAGATCACAGTCTCTCAGTACAACTCAGTAAAAATTGCTCATGCGCGAATTAACCGCTTGAGAACTGAGCTCAGCTCATCCGTATCTCCGCCAAACTACCACTAAGAACCTTCGAACACTTTCTTTATTTTTTAAAAAAAAGACCAACACCTACTCAGTTGAGCAATGTTCGCCAAAAACATAGCGTACAAAAAGTACCCAAACAAAAATCAACTCATTACTTTAAACGTGCTTACTAGAAAAAACAGCCCCGTACATAAAAATCTTTAACACTTAACTCTGACTCAAAATATGACTTAACAGATTACACCGACCCCCGGGGGGAAAAATGATATCATCATTTTTTTTTGTTTGAAAAAAATTACATCAAACAAAAATGTGAGGTCGATGAAATTCTAATATCTACAACAAAGAATTACACTATGTTAAGTCATATAGGTAAACCAACAATAGAGTGATGGAAGTATGTGTAGAGTATGAAGATGAAGTATGCAAGTCAAATTCAAACAAAGATGAAGTATGCAAGCATAGACAAAATATGAACCAATAAGTGGAAAGTGAAAAGAAGAGATGAAATGAAATGAAGAATAACCAGCAAAGAAATAAAGCAATGAAATGTGTGTAGTGAAAGAAGGCAATGATACATCATGGTAACAATTGAAATTAAACAATGCATTGTGTAAATTTAAAAAAAATACAATTATGGCAAAACAGCATAGAACAAAAAGGCAATGCATATATACTAAAAACAAAAGAAAGCTACAATTTAAATAGAGCTTACTATGCAAGAGAAACAAGTTAATTAACTTATTCAGTACTAATAATGAGTCTATTTAAGAAATCGAAACTAATAACGCGTATAAACAATTACTACTGGCGCACAACTAAGTGCTAGGTAATGCCCATAAATAACAATGTCAGAAAAACACACACTTGGTAAATGTTCACCACCGAAATGAATCGTAATGATACGTGAAGTTTAACTATTATAGTCAATACTGTTGTCACTCATTCATAGTTCATCAACATACTGTCATATATGAAAACTATTCTAATAACATGTGACATGAAAATCAAATAATGCAATATCAAAACTCCAGCGGTCTTGAAAAGTCTTGTGAGTGAAAAACATCCACTGCGGAGTCAGAATTCCGAATGGCTTGAGTGGTACAGTCAAACTGGCACAAGGCGACACGTAGAACAGGTTGTAGAGTAACTGCTAAAACATGTAACAAAACAGCTCCGATTCCCATCGAGAAGCCGTTCCTGCAAATAATCAAATGAAAATTTCTGTTTGGTAACGGTAGGATTTTATGAGAGAACAAAGTTAACTTTAAATTTAACCTACCAAATGTGGCTGTGTAAACTTCAGACCACTCTATGATGTTAATAAAACCTTCCTCCGTTACACGAGAAAGGGTAACAGAGAAAGTATCACAAACTAACCTGGAATCATAAATTATATAGGGTGATAAAAGTGTCCGAGAAAAATTGTAGCGTGTAATGATGTATAGAAAAGTCGTGAACATACAAGTGATACCGACATCCATAGGCAAATCCAGAGGATAGTAGTTAAGTAGAATCCTGTGGGCATCGAGATAATATGTCTGCCATCACATTGTTCGAATCTCGAATAGCTCGTATAGAAAAGTGAAAGGGCTGCAAAGAAATGGCATAACGTGTGGATCTTGAGCTCTTCAAGTCCTTGTTCTGTATAGGCTTTTTGGTCAGTCTCCACTATAAAATGAGCGCAAAGAAGGAATCTCTTAGACAAGTCTAGTTTTGTAAAGAAGACTGAATTAGAAAGTTTGGTGAGCAAATCTTCCAACAAAGGCATTGGTTTTGCATCAAATTTAGACACTTGATTCAATTTGCGATAATCAACACAAAGACGTATGTTATTGTCCTTCTTCCTGACAATAACTATAGAAGAGGAGTATGCCGAAGTAGATGGTTCGATTATATTTAATTGTAGCATTTCATCTAATTCTTTTTCAACTTGCGTTTGAAAATGTAGCGGAATTGGGTAAGGTCGAACTCTAATAGGGTTGTAATCAGTGAGTATAATGTCATGTGCAATGACCGATGTCCGACCAGGAATGTCAGTAAGGACATCCTGAAAAGTCTGTAATAAAGAGGAGACTTGCTGCTGTCTTTCTGCAGGCAGTTCAGAAGAAATAGTTACATTTTCCCAGGATTCCGTTGAATGCAATGGAACAACAGGAAGAGGAAGATGCACGTCAGAAAAGGTAGCCTCTTCCTCCTGAATAACAGACAAAGAGGTATAGTGATTATGATGGACCAGAGGGTCGTCTGTCGCCTGAAAGACAGACTGCAAATAGTCTGGACGGGCGTGAAATTCCTTCAACATGTTAGTGTGACAGGTTTTATGTTTCCCGTCAATGTCGACAACATAGTCGACGTCAGAAATTCTCGAAACAATAGTATAAGGGTCTTTCCATGCAATAAGAATTCGATTGTCCTTACGGGGAAGTAAAACATATGCCTCGTCACCCGGAGAGAGTTGTCGTAAACGTCTGTATCTATTCGCAAAGAGCCTTGCCTTCTCCTTGTCAGACTCTGATGCAGAGGTAGCCAACTTACATGCATCAATAATGTTCTGTCTTAGAGTGATGACATATTCATAAGAAGATTGAGTGTCATCATTAATGTCATCAGCAGTTAGTAGGTCGTGAAGTAACGACATGGGACCACGAGGTTGCGCACCGAAAACGAGCTCGAATGGTGAAAACCCCATATGCTCATTTTGCACTTCCCGATATGCGAAAAGCGCAGCGGGTAAAACCCTGTCCCAATCCTGAGGATAGTCATCAGTTATCTTCCCAAGTAACTGCTTAAGCGTTCTGTTTTGACGCTCAACTAAACCATTTGACATGGCGTGAAACACACTGCTTAGTATTCTGTCAATGTGGAGCATAGCCATTACTTGAAACATAGAGTCGGACACAAATTGTGTGCCATGATCAGACAAATTTTTCTTCGGAAAACCCAGGCGAGAAAAAATTAGCCAAAGAGCATCTGCAACATCAGCAGAAGAAATGTTCTTAAGAGGTATAGCCTCTGGCCAACGCGTACACATGTCAATACATGTAAGAATGTATTGGTTTCCCCTAGCAGATCTGACTGGCAAAGGACCAATAATGTCAATTGCCATCTTTTCAAAAGGACGAATAGGGACGTCTGCAGCTTGGATGGGAGCTGCATGGCGTGGACCTCGTGACTTAACCTCCTGACATATCTTACAGGAGCGACAATAAATAGTTATATCCTTATTTACACCCGGCCAAACGAAGGAAGAAAGCACCCTAGATTTAGTTCCGAGAAAAACCCATATGTCCTGCACACTGAGAGTCGTAGGCATGTTGTAAGATACGAATTCTCATGTCAGTAGGTACCAGAATTTGAGATCGTATGGATGAAGTAGAACCCCGTACCATCCGAACTAGCACTCCCTTTTTAATTAAGAACCAATAGTTAAGGTTTGTGTCATAGTTTGCGTTATCCTGTTTGACTAGCAGAAAAAATGTTTGTAACGATGTATCATTTTGCTGGAGTTCGATAAAAGACTCCCGTGAAATAACAGAGTGAGCATCATGATCATGTATCTCCATAGTTGTAGCAGGTGGGACCTGTAATAGATTTTGAGCTTGTACTCTAGTCGTGACAGCATAGGCAGCATGAATGTTTTGCTGTTCCCAGGTAGCAATCTGTTGTGGAGTACAATCCTTAACCCCATGTATACGACCGACGATAAGGTCTGCAATCGGATTTGGGAGCATGCATGCGTGGATATGTCCCGTAAAAAAGGGAGTGGCAATGTGGACGATGGCAGTTGGAAAAGTCTCAACTGTCCCACCAAATGTCACACATTTTACCACATTACCAGTGGCACAGGAAGGGTGTATCAAAGACTGCTTAATCCCAACAGTTGTGCATCCCGAAACAAAGAGTACTGAGATGGGATTACTATTTGCAAATCCCTTGTGTAGGGTAAGAGACCCTCTTCCGTCATGTGCAGACAAGGCAGGAAGAGTAGGTAGAGGATGACCGCAACTCAAGGTAGTCACCGCTGTAGGCTAAAACAAAGTTGTGCTCTCAGGGCACTGAGATCCTCTAGAAATCGAAAGCAGAGCAAGTAGTAGCATTAGAGACACTATTATTATTGTTACCTTGATTATCAATAACCTGGGGCTCCTGTTGAGCAGAGTTAGCATGGCGATGCGATCTATCATTTGGAGATCTACCGTCATATCGAGATCAATCACAACTATTATCTCTATTGGGACCATTGTTATTTCCCCTATTGAGACCATTGTTCTGATTTGAACCCCAGTTAGCATAGTTGCGATTACTATTTCCCCTTGGACCAAAATATCTATTAGATGGATTTTGCTGTCTTCGAGAAAAATTACTGTAAGGTTGATAACCCCTAGAGTAATTATCCCTTCCAGAATTTCCAGAATTGTTGGAACCGGAATGTTGAGGTCCGTTAAATTGTCTCCAGTTTCTTGGAGAAGGAGAATTACTACGTGATGGACCCCCTTGGTACTGTCTAAAATAACGATAATCTCTCCTACCAAAACTGCGATCAACACTTTGTGATCTACGGCGAAAATTAGCACTATATGGTATTGCCGAAGCCACGGGTAAACCTTCTCTGATTTGAGAGTGGCCAACAATCACATTTGGGTGTACCTTGAATTATTGGCGACAGTATTGCTCCATATCGTTCAAGTTTGCAGGCTTTCGCTCATGTAGAAAGGAAAGAAAAGAAGTGTCAACTGACGACATGACTTTATCACGAAGCAATAAGTCCATGAGAGCTTCATATGTGTGTTCAGTTTTTGAGAGTTCAATCCAACGTGAGAACGTAAGACGTATATTCGCTATAAACTCTTAAAAATTTTTTCCCAGTCTCTGGTAATAGAGACTTAAAGCGCAGACGATAGCCGTCTTCATCAAGTTGGTATTTTTTTAACAAGACAGCCCTGACAGTATCATAGTTAATCTTGTCAGGCCCCTCCAACATACATACAGCTGTCATAGCTTCACCTGAAAGTAGTTCTCTAAGTCGTGCACAATATTCCGACTTATCTATCTTATGAGACTCACATGTGAGTTCAAATCTATTCAGATAGAATAAGACATCGTCGGAGATAGGTTTAAAATGAGGTAATCTGATCTTATAGGAATTAGTATTTGTCATATGAGAAGTTGTTTCAGTGTCCGTAACATTTTGTGTATTAACACCATTCACTACCTTCATTCTCTCAAGCTCCATAGATAACACCTTCTGCTCGTGGAGTCTAAGGTTTTCTTCAGCTTCCATCTGAAGTTTTCTCTCTTCTATTTCCATTTGCTTTTGAAGTTTTTTTCTCTTCCATTTCCATTTGCTTTTGAAGTTTTTTCTCTTCCATTTCCATTTGAAGTTTTTTCTCTTCCATTTGCATTTGAAGTTTTTTCTCTTCTGCCTCCACTTTTTTCTCTTCCAGCTTCTGAGCCTTGTCATATTCGACAAATGCGAATTGTTTTATTTCCTCTGTAGTCATACCAATGGATTTCCCTTGTTTAATGAAGTAATCCAAAGATGCCATTATGACAAATGTGTATGAGCATTCTTACTACCTTAGAAAGATTTTTTTTCTCAAATAATTCAAAATTTATTTATCACCTACAAATGCAATAAGTTCCTGTCCATAGAACTTACACAATTACTTCCTAACTATTAACAATGTTATTAATTACCTATTAAAGTATGCATTATAATATTATCCGATCATAACAAAAATAGACAATGCAAACAAGAGTGACAAAGACAAGATATAAAGAACAAATGACTACGTTCGCAGAATCAAATAAACAGGAAAGCAAAACTAAAGAAAAAATATTGCAAAGCATGCAATACCACTGCGAAAAGAGTGACAAGACAAGCAAAAGCACAGTGTATAAACAAAAAATTTGTATATAAAGTAAAGATAGGAAGATAGAGGAAGACAATCACAAACAAATTAATCAATAAACTAAGACACAGAAAAAAATACTACGACAACGACAATAAGACAGTTCATCACACCTAAACAATGGTGTCAAAGATTACCAAACACAGTGGACTGAAATGCTTCAGCAAAAATTCGCTGGAAATTTCCACTGCGGGAAATCCGCAAGAATGTCCCTAAAGAACGCTTACGTAGTTCCTGGATGAACTGGGATATTTCCTATCGTAAGTCACCTCCCAACCAAACCCGCACATAAACATGGAATATAGAACATGGAACACTCAATAGAATAAATAGTCCTCATTAATTATGGAAGGCTTGTTAATACATAAAGTGGCACAGTTTACAAACAAAAAACCACTTATCTTAAAAAAAGAGAACTCCCGGCCTTCGCGACAAAACGATGGGCATCGGGTATCACACGATCTGTAGAAGTCCAACGTTGATAGGTACTGGAACTCCTCACTTCTCAGGTCCTTGACACGTACTGCATGAAGTCAACTTGAAACTTGCACACGAAAACTAGACCTGGCAACACTGTAAATCTTGACTTGACCTCCTTGTAGTTCTAGTTTTTGGCAACTTATGTCAAACACACCCCATATCACTGGCGACCACTTATGTTGATATATATATATATATATATATATATATATATATATATATATATATATATATATATATATATATATATATATATATATATATATATATACTTACTTAGTCGTTCCCCTTCTACCGTGAGGTGTAGAGGTTTGGAAGAGAGAGCGCCAGACCATTCTATCAGCTGTCTTCTTCCTGGCCTGGTTCCATTCTAGTCCTCGGTCCTTCAAAGATTGTCTAATGTTGTCCTCCCAGCGGACTCATATATATATATATATATATATATCTTCTTCTTCTTCCGTCCTTAGCCACCAACCGACGAAGCAGTCCGTGTCCAGTACGCCTAGTGGCGTCTTAGGGCAACAACAAATTGATCAATCTATCGCTTCCACCACGCCTATGGCGTCTTTGTGGGACAACAACAGACCAAACAATCTATCGTTGTTTCCGTAATCAGAGTAACTAGCAAGCAGGTGATCAGCCCACTGTGCGAAGTTTTTACGGGACGGGGTAAACAGCCCCATGCCCAACCCTCCTTAGTCGCTTTTTACGACATGCATGGTAGGGTGCAGTGTTACTATTCTTTGCTCCCCTTTCGGGCCCCGGTAACACACGGGTGATATATATATATGTTCTCTATAACAGGCCACACAGGCCATCACTTATGTTACTGTGTAGATACTTCCGTGAGTAAGGGTGGCACGGTTAGACAAAGTTAATACATACGCTGATAAATACGATCAGCCTTGGTCGGGCTTACAGGTGGCCGACAGGTGTGTAAATATGTATAAATATATGCGAATGTCATGGGTACTTTAAGTTTCTTTATGTTGCCATCATCCACACCACAGTAACGATAGTTAGCAATAGACCAACGAGTAAGACCAATGGTTTCCAACTCACAATATACAGTTTATTGTCACAGTAACGTAGACATCAGGAACAGCACGCTGTCACGAGTTATAATGGCATACAAAATCCATGGCAAATAGATTGCAGAAAACACCGTAAATCATAGCATCTTAAATATCCAGAGCTTGGTTGCGTACACTGCAACTTACAATACCGTTCATATAAGCCGAAGTAATCCATGGCATTAGAATGATAAATCGTGTAAGTACAAAAATCCATCAAGAAAGGAATTGCATACATCATAATACTAGGTACATCAATGAGCCAACGTAATCCATGGCATTAGAATAATAAATCTCCTGGGAGAAAAAACATTCCCTTCAATAATCTATCTATTCACTTCAATAATATATTCTCTTCAAAAATATTTTCTGGTCACACTAAAGAGACTAAACAACTGTCTCGAAGCTCTGCCAGGTACATACTAATCCCGAGATCACAGTCTCTCAGTACAACTCAGTAAAAATTGCTCATGCGCGAACTAACCGCTTGAGAACTGAGCTCAGCTCATCCGTATCTCCCCCAAACTACCACTAAGAACCTTCGAACACTTTCTTTATTTTTTTTAAAAAGACTAACACCTACTCAGTTGAGCAATGTTCGAGAAAAACATAGCGTACAAAAAGTACCCAAACAAAAATCAACTCATTAATTTAAACGTGCTTACTAGAAAAAACAGCCCCGTACATAAAAATCGTTAACACTTAACTCTGACTCAAAATATGACTTAACAACCATCATTACATGTAATCAATGATAAAAATGGTAACATATTAACAGAAAGTAAGGACATATTGGAGAGATGGAAGGAGTACTGTAGAGAAATGTATGAAGATAGTACAAATACCCCAGACATGACGATTGACAGTGAAGAGAGAGCGCCAGAACCTATATTAGATGAAGTACGTGCAGCAATCAAAAGCCTGAAGAAAGGGAAATCACCAGGATGCGATGATATACCAACTGAACTAATCCAAGCAGGAGGAGAGGCCAGTGTCCTCGTTTATCATGCACTATGTGTGAAGATCTGGAACAGTGCAATCTGGCCCAAAGCATGGAAAAGATCTGTGTATATCCCTCTCCCAAAGACAGGCAATTTAAAACTGTGTACCAACTATCGTACTATTGCTTTAATAAGTCATGCCAGCAAAATCCTCTTGCGGATTATCATGAAGAGGATAGAAAGAAAGTTAGAACATGAAATACATGAAGTACAGGCGGGTTTTAGACAAGGCAGAGGTACGAGATATCACATTTTTAATGTGAGAAACATCCTCTAGAAATGCAGATAATACAATGTAGATCTTCATGCCTGTTTTGTAGATTACACCAAGGCCTTCGACTGCGTACAACATCAGAAATTGTGGAACATCATGAGAGACATGGGGTTTCCGGCGCATTTGATCCATCTAATTGAAACACTATACCATGAACAACAAGCAGCTGTCAGAGTAGCGGGGGAAACATCAGGATGGTTTGAGGTGAAAAGGGGAGTAAGACAGGGTTGCATCCTCTCTCCATACTTGTTTAACATCTATGCAGAAAATATAATGAGAAATGTTTGGAGTGACCAAGAATGTGAACATTGCGATCCGTTCACAATTGGTGGAAATGCGATCCCAGAACTCAGGTGCGCAGATGACACAGTTATTCTTTCAAACAGTGCCAATGGACTAGAACAGTTAATCCTGTCTGTCAAAAGACACAGTGAGGATCAGAACCTTTTTCTGAACACACAAAAAACAAAGATAATGTCCACAGACAAAACAAGATGCCAACCGAAAATTACCATCAATGATGAGGAAATTGAAAATGTCACAAATTTTGAATATCTTGGCTCCATAATTAACAACAATTGAGACTGCTCAAAAGAGGTCAGAAGGAGACTGGCCATAGCAATGCAGAGGTTAAATAAAATGAAGAACCTATGGCATAACACCAGCAAATTAATAAAAGTAAAACTTCTGAGAACGTGCATCTTTCCGGTACATAGCAACATATGTATGTGAATCATGGACCATTACTCAAACATTAAAGAAAAAAATCGAATCTTTGGAAGCAAAGTGTTACAGAAAAATTCTCAGAGTATCTTGGACCAAGAAGAAGAAAAATATAAACATCCTACACGACCTGAACATCGAGGAAAACTGGCTCATAAACACTATCATGTCCCAGAAACTGAAATATTTTGGCCCCACTAAACGTCATAGTGGCTTAGAGAGAGCAGTGATGGAGGGTATGGTACCTGGAAGGCGAGGCAGGGGCCGACCAAGACGACGGTGGACACAGGACATTGAAGACACCTTGAACATGACAATGGAGGAGGCAGGAGGGCTGGCTAGAGATCGAGAGTCTTTCAGGCGGGCTGTAATGAGAGCGACGTTCTGCGAAGGACATGCTGTGGTAGCGCGTTATCACGGCACCAGTTAGAGATATGTGACCGCGCTAGAGACGGCACCAATTAGTAGTATGTAGTAGGGCCGTCAATTAGTAGTATGTCACCTGCCTAATGACGTTTATCTTCCAAGTTTTGGTTAATATTATCACTGGTCAACTCCGCCAGAGGTGGTAATTCTTGGATGATACTACTATCCTTTTAATATCCCAGGTTCGTTCAGTTCCTTCTTTGATATTATAATAGTGACTTCTCATATAGTGGTAGTGTGTACAATAATGGCATAAGTTCAGCAACATGTAAGGACGAAATCAAATTCATGCTGATCCATTAAAACTTTTAATAACACAATACTGTTGACAAGCATGACAAGGTAATTCAAATAATGGAGCTCGCATATAATCATAAATTGGATCCTTGGACATTACGGATACTTCTTACGTGAGCTCTATATCTTGTAGACTTTCATATTTCTCTTTATCATATTATCTCCTTTAAACGTTCTTAGTCTTCCAAATCTGCCACTATATACTTGTGGTACTTATGCTCCTCAATAGCATTCAGTTTCTTATATATATTTATAGAATTTTCTTGCCGAACTGGTTAATCAGGCCTCTATAAACGTTCCTAGAAACAAGAATCAGTCTTATGCATAATATATACTCACAGTCAAATACTTATTAGAGAGAGAGGGCCTGTTTTCTTTGCTGGGGTTCGCAATAAATGGTGGGTAACAAGACTGACATGATGCGATTTTTTTCCACTGTTGCCTGTTCCTCTATATATCCCATCGTATGCTTTTCTCCTTATTATTTCATCCACTTCCTGTGCATAACGGAGGTATTTAGTTCTTTCAATATCTAAATATATGTCTTCAGGTTCATCTCTGCAGGCTCGATAATATCTCTCGGATTCTTGGACTTCCGCGTTGTTATGATTGATGTATTGATCACCTGGGTATCCTCCTGGTAACGGTGTGTCATCAAGATAGTCTCGACTTGTGGGGCGGCGTGGGGGTGAGTGTGGGATCTGACATGGTGTGGGGAATGAAGGGTGTCGATACGTTGTATCTTCAGGTTCATCTTGGTTAGTGTGTCTTCTCTCTGTGTGGGAGTAACATAATTCTCAGGCACATAATCAGTGCTATCCATATTCGACTTGTGGTATGATCGTCGACATGTATGTTTCCTGTTGCTTTCCTGGCTGTAGATTTTTCTTCTGTCTGTTGTTCTATTCGATTTGACAAACGTTCTTGTTTCTGGAGTCTGGCGCCTACTCCTGTCAGTAAATTGGTTACCACATATACTTTGCCGTTGAAATCGTTTTTCAGAGTCGGAGGGGTCACATGGGGTATGATTTTGCGGTATGCATGAGGCTGTGGAATGATGATGTCGACTCTGACCGACGTCAAGCATTTTGTTGTTCATAGCACAGGTCAAGGACGATCTTCGTACTTTAGCAATTATCGCACCTCTGTGTATCGTCATAGCTTGTCCTGATGTGTTTACAATCATGACTGGAAAGTCACGGGAGGGTGAAACTTCGGCAATTCCTTCAGTAACAAACATGAGGGGTTCGTCATTAATGTCCTCATTTTCCAAGGGTTCAATCTGGATTGTTTGTCCTGGTCTGATGTAATTGGAACTTTTAATTCGACCTATTGCTATCACAAGCGTGTTAGGTAGTACTGTAACTGGTGTTGTTAAGCGTACTAGGGAGGCGATATGTATATCATATATACATATACTGCATATATTCTCCATTAACATTGATCTTATGCAAGTCAAAATATATTCTGGCGTTGTGGCGGGTAAGAAAGTCTCTACCAAGGATGAAATTTCTGGACATCCCACGTGTGATTATGAAGGGATGTGTAAGCTGTTGCTGTCCTATCTGAAATGTAATGCATGCTGTACCACAGGACTTCATGGATTCTCCTGTTACCGAGGCAATATACGTTTTTGATGGTCGGAACTGTACAAGATGTTTAATTTGTTTATATAATTGTTCCCGAATCAGGCTAACTGAAGCGCCAGTGTCAACAAGTGCGCGATAATTCTTCTTGTCAATGTTGATGAGACAGGAACTGGGGTCTGGGGTAATACTTATGGAATGTACTTCTTGCTCAGGTGTTCTTTGAGGAGGAGGTATTGGGTGGGGAACAACGTTGTTTTTCTTTCTATGTGTGGACCTATGATGAAGGAAGTTGTTGTTTCCATCAATTTTATAGTCATCACTAACGGTCCTACATAATGGTTGACTGTTCCGTTTCCCTGGTTGTACATTCGTGGTTGTCCTCTTGTAAAACTGGAAGATGTATGTGCTCCACGAAAATTCTGGTTAAGATAATTACCATTGCTATAACTATGATGTCGTGGGTTGTTATAACTTTGCTGGTGTAGGCGAGGATGTTGTCGTCGGCACTCCCGGGCTAGGTGTCCTTGAATTCCACAATTAAAACAAGTAGGGGTATTGACTTGATGTACGTTCTGCTGTCTATGAGGGTGTCGAGCATAATTTGCGCTTAACTGCTCCTGATTACTCGTATGGCTTGGGCGATGCCAACGCTGGCGAGAATGACCAATTTCCACCGGTTCATGATCTTGATGTGATTCAACTGTAGGTTCCTGTCCGACACATTGGATTAAATCTTGTTAGAACATTCTCCTCTATAATTGCCATTTGGATCGCTTCATTTATCGCATGACAAGGTAATTCAAATAATGGAGCTCGCATATAGTCATAAATTGGATCCTTGGACATTACGGATACTTCTTACGTGAGCTCTATATCTTGTAGACTTTCATATTCCTCTTTATCACATTATCTCCTTTAAACATTCTTAGTCTTCCAAATCTGCCACTATATACTTGTGGTACTTATGCTCCTCAATAGCATTCAGTTTCTTTTATATATTTATATAATTTTCTTGCCGAACTGGTTAATCATGCCTCTATAAACGTCTGTGGCCTAATGGATATGAACGCAGTTTCATAATCCAGATATACCAGGTTCGAAACCTGCTGCAGGCGGTTTGGTAGCAGATCGCTTTGTGTGGATTTTTAACAATGGTATAAGCGCCGTACCGTTCAGAAAGCAATGGCAAACTACTGAATGAAAATAATTGCCTAGAAAAATCACAAACAGCCAATAAAAGCTGGGGTTGATTGCCACGTCCTGTAAAGGATAAGCAACTAACTTTTTTTTTAGAAACAAGAATCAGTCTTATGCATAATACGCGTATATACTCACAGTCAAATACTTACTGGAGAGAGAGAGAGAGAGAGAGAGAGAGAGAGAGCATAATTGCGGTTCTCGTGTGGAAATAAACACTCACTGTTTCTTAGAAGTAATATCTATCTCTTGATAGATCAATCTTTACTTAAAGTCTTGGTAGATCAACCTTTACTTAGCGTTGCTCCTCCATAACATTCAGTTTCCTTTAAATATGTATTGCCTTCCGTTTCCTTTAAATATTCATAGTGTTCTCTTGGCCAACTGGCTAATCATGCCTCTGCAAACGTTCTCTAGCACATAAATCAATCTTAAGGCATAAAATGTATTTATAATCGTATACTCACAAGAGAGAACTTAATCTCTGCTCTCCTATCGAAATATACACCTCCTGTACACTACAGAAATAATATCTATCTTTTGATAGATTAATACTTGCTTGAAGTAGCTAGACATATGTATATACTCGTGAAAGCCAGTCTGTACAACCACAGACATACAACCTGTCCGCACAGCTGCACGGATCTCCTAAGCACTAATGATCTCTGGTCATCTCAGCGTGGTGTGTTTCCTTGCCACTCTCTGATTCGTTAGCCCAATACTTTTGGATTAAATTCATTGGTCAAGCTTCGCTGTTCTCGAGCATTCTATTTACGTCTCTACATGATCACCCACTTTTAGTAAACGTGAGCTGTTACCTTGAACTGTTGTCAGTAGCAATTATTATTATTTTCATTCATTATTTTTTCTTTGTGAGCTGTCCTAACTGTTTATCTCATTCTAACAATAGCACGAATAATGCTATCGTAGGTCTCTCGGCGACAATGCTACATGATGACTTCACCTTTTACTTTACCTTCATGTAGCTTGTTAAATCATCATCACAGTCTTCCATACGCACACACTCGCATGCACAATATATTTAACATCATAGAGATCAATAGGGAGAAGTAGAATAAATGAAAGTCTTACTTACTTACTTACTTAGTCGTTCCCCTTCTACCGTGAGGTGTAGAGGTTTGGAAGAGAGAGCGCCAGACTATCCTATCGGCTGTCTTCCTCCTGGCCTGGTTCCATTCTAGTCCTCGGTCGATAAATGAAAGTCACCCAGAGATATTAAGTGTGAAAACTTACGAAGACTTTTGTGTGTCTTCAGTCCATCAGAAGTCTGAGTCTACACGCTACGTGTCTGACGTCTAACCAGAAATAAGTTATCAAAACGGACATTTGGTTTGCAGAATTCGCCATAGGACATTCTTCGTTCCTCACTTAAAAGGGAATATTTCTCGCCACGCTGAAGAAGGTGGACGCATCATTTTTCGTCACGTGCGCACAAGTTCAATACATAGTTATAACAAGTTCAAATCTCTCGAAAGCTTACTACAGGAGTCAAGCTACAGTTGATTACTCATATCAAGCTCAGCTCTATCGAAAGCGAACTATCTGAAGTCAAGCGAAAGAGCTCAAAAGTTGAATCTCATATTTATACCAAGTGCAACACACTCTTAAGCGCATTCTATGAAGCAGACTCCAAAGTATATTTTATGAATCACGATTACATACTCAAGATAATGAGTCTACATATCAAGAACATTTCGTGAAGATATTCAGTCTGGCCAGTAACCTTCAGTGATTAGACAACATACATTTTTCATACGACAACTGTCAACTGTTGATCAACGCTACATATATTGTCAAACAGTGAAGCACAAAATATATCGTCAACGTTCTCAGTACAACAACAGTTTTCATCAGAACGTCCTCGACATAACTTATAACAACTTGGGACATTCTATGCATACATGTGAATCATCCTATCCGGGTGCATTTAGAGACACATGGACTGTGTAGATTACTCACCATTTTTGTAACACGTATCATATCACATCATCATCATTTCGCTTTACACAAGCTCATTCTTCTCTTTAATTAACTACAGTATTAATATCTCATCTGTGTGTTTTGTGTGAATCGTCTTTTACCATCATCATGCTCTAGCCATTACTAACCATATATGTGTAGATATTTAATTAATAAACTCAATAATCGTTTGATCATTATCTAGTTTGTTAATGTATCACTCGTGCTGTCGGTGTTAAATATTTACTTACAGGAATTTCTACACTCAGATGAGGTTGGGGGCTTTTTTTGTTACGGGATCTAAGGGCAGAAGCTAAGGTCGTGGGGAAAGAGAACTCTTTCCATACTTAACTAGAAAACACTGTACAGTGGAAAGCATTCGCTTTCCCGTCTTCTTGTCCCTATCTCGAATAGGTCTTTATTCTTTCTTAACGAGCCATTTTCTAGAGACCTTCTACCTAATATCTCATAGGCTATTCCTGGCAAAAACTACTGTCGTAGTTGCCCCAATACTCACCACACGACATTGTTAAGAAACGGAGAGGCAGATTTGATGGTTTGCGTGACTGACAAGTTTGGTGTGGTTTGGTTTTCAAGGACTACCTTCATTGCACACGGACAACGCCATCAGTGTTCCGATCTCCTCCCTTAGATCACACAAGGATGATCTCAGCGCAGTGCACGAACTCCGTAGCACCGGCGATAATCCCTATGTTTGTATATAATGTATAGGAATCACACGTTCTATAAATATTTTTGTGGTGGGTAGGTTTCCTCATTTTTAAATTTTGCCAGGGCAGCGGCCTGATAAGTCACTCTTTACGATTTCCAACTGCCGTGGGAATTTTAACGTGCGCAACTTGCACACGGGACCTCCTATTATTTCGCCCTTATATATGACGTAATGAGGGCCATTGGTTCTGAAAAAAAAAATATTTCAATAAATTATAATCCCTCCACTGGGATTCGAACCCGGTACCTCTTGAATACGATGCGGACGCCATACCTCTGTGCCACTCCGACCCCCAACGTGACAAGCTTCATGAGGATTATAAGAGTCTGTACATCAGTCTTTACATTGCACTACTAGCACATTCACATCAACACATCCAGGAAAAAACGGATAGACTTAATAAGAATAGCCAGCAGGTGGGCTTGGACATCAATCTAAGTAGTGAAATTGACAGAGATACAACGGTAAAATTCCTCCAAGGATAACATTTAAGGATAAAAACATAATGCGTAGGCTGCTGATGTACATGATCGCCTAGACCGCGGGTCATCATCCCCATAAAATTGACTTGCTAGACCGGAGGGGAACGGAGTATCAAAAGGAAAAAAAAAAAATATGACTGGAAAGGCTAAAGAGACGCAATTGGGGGGGGGGGGGGGGAAATGGATGAAAGTAAAAAAAATCCACGTTCCCCAAATTGACACGAGGTACGGAATTGGACGTTTTGCGATACCAAGCGCTTGATTTGAATTTGAGCGGAAGAACGCAGATGTCTGAAAAAAATTACAAAAATTAAAAAGTAAATTTTTCTTAATATTAATGTTAGGAATATAAAAATTAGCTGGCCAGATGGCCTATTCTGAGCAGTGAACGAATATGGTCTTAATTTTACAGACGGATAGATAATATTGAAAATAATGACAAAAGACAGTGTAGTTTACATCAGCCACAGACTGCATTGAATCTAACATATCGTTATTTGCACACAAAAACACGACCTTGGGGACGCAGGTGTTCAAATTTACTTAGCATAGAAGTGAAGGGACATTGGTGGTAGCTGTGTCTAAATATAACTTTTTACAACAAAAAATTTGAAGGGGAGAGAACGGTTGGGTCAAAAATCGAGCACAATTTTGTAGAAACACAAGTAGAGACGGACAGACTAACAGATAACCATCCATACGTGACTGAAGCTTGACTGAAATGACTTTAGTGAGGAAATTTGAAATTAAAAAATAAACCTCGGCAGTGATTGGCCACAGACAATCATATCATTAGCGCTCAGAGCGCATTTGGGGTCATTCTTCAATAATTGTTCAGTGTTAGACACAGATTTTAAAGTGTGGTGTTTTCCCATATGAAAGACAGTGAGTTAAATTTAGGGACGCCATCCTATAGCCAGCAGCTCAGCTGAGTTTTGCTAGCACTTCTGTGTTAATTATTCATAATCTGGTAAGATTGAAATTATTTCTTTATATATTTTGAATATTGTTTCATGTTCGAGTGATTTGATACTGCCATATCATAATCTAGCCTTACAAACAAGTAGGGATTTTGCTCTAGACCCCCCGCCCAAGTCAGGGTCTAGGGACTAACAATGTACCTAAACACCAGCAAGGATTATGCAAGACCGATCAAGAGTTGAGAATCAGGAAACATATTACCTATCCTCTTTTAGGGTAGAAAACTAATAATTATTTTTCAGAATCTATAGTCTGGGAGGATCTATCGGATGTAAACCCACCATGGTAACTGTGCTGTTTGGTCAGAGAGATCTGACCTGTCTGTATAATGTGGTTGTTGTGTCAGTGTGGTGTCCAGACGTGGGTAGAGAATAGATTTTGACACATGGCCCATACTTTGATTGCAGAGCTGCGAGTTTCTGTCGTCCACGAAGAAGTATCTATTCGGGTGGTGATTTACACAAGTGTATCTGTGCAGTCCTTGTGACAGAGACCACCATTATTGCCCGCCAGCACGGAGAGGTGGGACCACCTGATTTCAGCACCAGAGCTACAAATACCAGATGAGTGAGCCTCTGGTCTGCTGGATATTCACCAACCCCATTTAGTTGCAGATACCCCATAAAAATTCCCACCATTTTCTGGACACTGTGTAGTCAATATAGACAGGTGTGATGAGACCACCCCAACAGCACAGACAATAAATATCCTCCCTAGTAGCTGACTACCAGAACATTTTAATAAAACTAACTATTCTAGTACTTAAATATGTTCACTTTTGCATTTATTATGTAACATTCCATGCATAATTTTTATAAATTTTAAATCCTTCTTTTAAAACAAGTTCTGGTCAAAATAAAACTTGATCCAGAACAAATAAATGTAATATAATTATATCAAAAACTTTACACACGTGAGTTAGTTCAGTGTATTGTAACACTTGTTAATCTTATTAGTCTTGTTAAATATCTATGGGTATATTTATAACTATCACACCACAGTACACATCATAACCCTAGACACTTTACGCAGCTACATTCATTAAAAAAAAAATTAAGTGTGAGGTCGTAGTGGTAGCAAGAAAGGCCTTCTGACAATTCTCAATTACATTTTATCTCAGGAGCCTTCACAGCTGGCCTCATACAATTTACATGTAGTACCATCATCATCATACAATACCATCAATACCACTACATATATTGGGGTCTTGTCCAGGGATAATTAGCCCAACAGTAATATTAAGATCTCCTGGTGGGAGAAATAAAAGTAGGGAAATAAATTGTAAAATTTCCTTTAAAAGTAAAAGTGTCCCTGCAGATAAAAGTTGGTGAATCTTCACAGCCAGTAATAATTAATTAGTTAACTGGTTAGTTAGAATTAGTTAGATTATAGTCATAAGAAGTACTTAGCTTGTATATTATTATTATATTGTCTGAAAAGTATGGCTGAGCTAGCAAAGTTTAGATCAGCTGCTGTGCTCACTGCGAAGGAGATGGGGATGGATGGTCAAATTTTAATTCAATACGTAACGACTGAATGTGATAAATATATTGAAAGGGAAGATAGAAAGGTAGCTGAAGAGAAGAGGTTACAAATTGAGGCTGATAGAGAAATTAAGAGGCTGCAGATTGAGGCAGAAGAAAAACGACAGCAAAGGGAGGCAGAAGATAAAAAGGCCGAAAGGGAGGCAGAGGAAAAAAGGTTGACTGCCGAAAGGGAGGCTGAAGATAGAAGGTTGCAGAGGGAGCACGAATTACGACTAAGGGAGCTGGAATTACAAGGCCCGGCCCCTGAAAATGGTGCCAGCCCTTTTGCCTCAGATGCTACGCCCAGTATGGGAGCCTCAAACTCAGCTATGGGGTTTCATTTAGACCATTTTGTTGAGAAAGACGATGACATAGAGGGGTACCTGGGACGTTTTGAGTTATTAGCTACTACATATGGGTTAGAGAGAGAGAGGTGGAGTTTAAAGCTATCACAGGGATTGAGGGGTGCTTCTTATGAAGTATTTGCCAAAATGAACAGGGAAGACCAAGACAATTATGACATGTTAAAGCAGGCTTTGTTATTAAGGTACGAGAAGAATGGTGAATTTTATCGTAAGAGATTTAGAAATGCCAAACTGTTGTCTGGGGAGACATACCACCAATTCTCTGCCAGACTAGAAACCTATTTGGAGAAATGGACGGCTCTGGGGAAGACCCAAGATCTTAAAGAAATGATCATGATTGAGCAATTGAGAGAGTCCATGGCTCCAGACATGAGAAAATTTCTCATGGAACAAGGTGCAGAGAAGTTGGGGGAAATTTTAAATGTTGCTGAGAGGTATCAGGCAGCTCAGGCAGAGGTAAGTGGTGCTAAGAAGAAGCACATAGACAATTTTAAAGCTCCACAGCAATTTAATAAATTTGATAATAGAGAGCAGGGAAATAAAGGTAGGACAAATTTTGAGCGGCCAAGAAATGACTATCGCGACAGAAACTCACAGTTCAATGACCAAAAGTTCAATGAAAGAAAACCGTTGAACCAAGGAAAAAGATGGTGTAAATGGTGCAAGAAGGATAACCATAACACCGAATTTTGTAGAAGGAAACCTTCAAACATTGCTGCAATGAAGTCGGGGACGCAAAGATTAAAGGTTAATCCTAAGGGACAACAGGAACCTTATCACCCCCAGTTTGTGAGGATGTTATTTGTAATGGGGTCACCATAAGGTGCCTTTATGATACAGGTTTGGATTATGATTCAGTTGTGAAGTCTAGCCTAGTGGACCCAAGTCAGTATACCACAGAAACAGTGGAAATACAAGGGGCGACTAAGGACATACCACTCATGACACTTCCCATCGCAAGGATAACGGTGAAAACTCGCTATGTGGAAGGAGAAATCAGAGCAGCAGTGATAGATGAACCAATCTACCCTCTAATCTTGGGGTGTAGATACGTCTTCTTGGGGAATCCCGAGAAACCTGTGATCATGGCGACAGTGCAGACCAGGTCACAGAAGAAGGAGGAAGAAGGTGAACCTATAAACGCTCATCCAGAGGAGATGAGGAAGGCGCAGGCTGAGGATAGGACACTCAAGCCCTGTTTTAAAAAATTGCCCAAATGCCACACACCTCCGAGCAAGGGGGAATATTTCATGAAGAATAGATTATTATACAGGAAGACAGGAACTAGATCCACTGGTCACGGACAGTTAGTTCTTCCCAAGAGATATAGGGCAAATTTGATAAGGAGCTTACATGTTGGAAAAGATGGTGACCATGAGAAAGTCGGTACCATCTGCCAAAAGATTGCTCTAAAATACTATTGGCCCGACGTAAATGTCGATGTTGAAAACTTTGTAGAAGCATGTGGCGTATTTCATGAGGGAACACCCACAAAGGGAAAATATGTGCAGGACCTAGAACCGCCACGGGGCAACTTTAGGCCTGAAAGGAAAACTAATTATACACGGGTAGACAAAGTGGAATGGGAGCCCCCTTTTCACACCCAGTCTTCACTTGAATGGATTAACATGGCCGCTATGCGAAGAGTACAAAGAAGAAATTTAACCCAGGATAGGATGACAATCCCTCGGTCAGACTTATATAAACTGGAGGAACAGACAAGAGAGCGAAGATCTCTCATAAACAATCTTAAGTGGGGAGACAAACCCCAGAGAAAAATTGGTAGTGGTCGATTTGTGAGTGATGATTCTAGGAAGAAAAGTCCTCATTATAAAGCTTCTAATGGACGGGACCAGATGAGTTCCATGAAAAATAAGTATGATAAATTAAAGATCCAGATGTAACTTTATTAAGGACCTGGACAGATGAGAAGGCAGAAGAGACTGTTACCTCATCTTATCAATATGTGAACGAACTGACCACTCGTTTGAAAGCTGGATGGAAACTGGCAAATGATAATTTGAAACAAGCCAGGAAGAAACATGCAGCATATTTTAATAGGAAGGCAAAGGACAGGGAACTGGCAGTCGGAGAGAAGGTGCTGCTTCTACTACCGGGAAGCCAGAATAAATTACAAATTGGTTGGCAAGGTCCATATACGGTTCTAGAGAAGGTGTCTAGAACAAACTATAAAATTGACAAAAAGGGGAAGGAAAAAGTTTATCATGTAAACCTGTTAAAGAAGTATCTGGACAGACCACTCCAGGAAAGCACCCCCTTATTGACCTTGGCTATTGCAACCCAGATGCAAAAAGAACCACTCACCTCACATGAATACCCATTACATCCTTGTGAAACAGCAGCACAGGTAAAAGTCAGTAAGCACCTGACTAAAAACCAGAGGGAGAGAGTTCAACAAGTTCTGGAGGAACATACAGATGTATTAACAGATAAACCAGGCCATACAAATTTGCTACAGTATGACATGAAACTGGTAGACTCAAACCCAATCTGTATGAGAGCCTATTCTATTCCGTTCGCGAAGGAGAAGGCATTAAAGGAAGAAATAGATTATTTATTGAAGGAGGGGATTATTTCGCACAGTGAATCATCTTTTAGTTCTAGTGTCGTTTTGTTGAGGAAACCGTCTGGGGAACACAGACTGTGCATAGATTACAGGAAACTGAATGCTGTCACAGAAGGACAAGTGGATCCATTACCAGACACAAAACAGCTATTTGCCAGACTGAACAAGGCAAAATACTTTTCAAAAGTGGATCTTAGTAAAGGCTATTACCAGATCCCAGTGAAGCCTGAAGTGAGACCTTATTTGGCTTTTAGCACTTCGGATGGACATTATGAATTCAATATGCTACCATTCGGACTGAAAAATGCTCCGAGTGTGTTTTCAAGGATGATGCGAAAATTGTTGGACCCCCTGAATAACCCATGTATCACGAATTTCATGGATGATATACTCGTCGCCACAGAGACATTTGAAGAACACATTGAAGCTCTGGAGATGTTGTTTGATAGACTTCGGGAGGCGAACTTAACTGCTAGGCCAACAAAATGTTGTATTGGATGCAAAGAGTTGGAATTCTTGGGGCACACTGTATATCAGGGTAATATGACCCCTGATCCTAAGAACTTGGAAAAACTGCAGAGAGCACCTAGGCCGCAAACCAAAAAGGACGTGCGATCATTCGTGTCGTTATGCGGATTTTATCAGAAATACATCAAAAATTTTAACGCCATTTGTGCTCCTCTGACTGATCTGACTCGCAAGGGACTTCCAGATAAAATTATTTGGACTGCACAATGTGAATTAGCGTTCCAAGAGTTAAAGGAAAAACTCACTAGCAAGCCTATTCTCAAACTGCCTGATTTGACACAGGACTTTGTCTTAAGAACCGATGCCAGTAATGTAGGACTTGGAGGGGCTTTGTTGCAAAGATCATCTTCACCTGATGGGGAACTGAAACCAGTCGCTTATGCAAGCCGCAAATTGAATAAGGCGGAACAAGGATACTCCACAAGCGAAAAAGAATGTTTAGCATTAATCTGGGCAATAAAGAAGTTTCAAATCTATCTGTATGGTAGGACATTTGTGGTGGAGACGGATCATCAGCCTCTCGTGTTCTTGTCTCAGGCTAAGCATGAAAACGCAAGATTGCTGAGGTGGTCTTTATTGCTTCAACCTTATCAGTTTAGTATCCAATATATCCCAGGCAAATTGAATGTCGGTGCAGATTTCCTCAGTCGGCACCCCTGTGATCAAAATTAGAGTAATGGCAGACGGGAGGAGTAATTTTACCTATGTGTATCGCTGGTTTTGGAACTTGCCATAGGCATGTTTTCAGGTGGGGAGATGTGTAGTGAAATTGACAGAGATACAACGGTAAAATTCCTCCAAGGATAACATTTAAGGATAAAAACATAATGCGTAGGCTGCTGATGTACATGATCGCCTAGACCGCGGGTCATCATCCCCATAAAATTGACTTGCTAGACCGGAGGGGAACGGAGTATCAAAAAGGAAAAAAAAAATATGACTGGAAAGGCTAAAGAGACGCAATTGGGGGGGGGGGGAAATGGATGAAAGTAAAAATCCACGTTCCCCAAATTGACACGAGGTACGGAATTGGACGTTTTGCGATACCAAGCGCTTGATTTGAATTTGAGCGGAAGAACGCAGATGTCTGAAAAAAAATTACAAAAATTAAAAAGTAAATTTTTCTTAATATTAATGTTAGGAATATAAAAAATTAGCTGGCCAGATGGCCTATTCTGAGCAGTGAACGAATATGGTCTTAATTTTACAGACGGATAGATAATATTGAAAATAATGACAAAAGACAGTGTAGTTTACATCAGCCACAGACTGCATTGAATCTAACATATCGTTATTTGCACACAAAAACACGACCTTGGGGACGCAGGTGTTCAAATTTACTTAGCATAGAAGTGAAGGGACATTGGTGGTAGCTGTGTCTAAATATAACTTTTTACAACAAAAATTTGAAGGGGAGAGAACGGTTGGGTCAAAAATCGAGCACAATTTTGTAGAAACACAAGTAGAGACGGACAGACTAACAGATAACCATCCATACGTGACTGAAGCTTGACTGAAATGACTTTAGTGAGGAAATTTGAAATTAAAAATAAACCTCGGCAGTGATTGGCCACAGACAATCATATCATTAGCGCTCAGAGCGCATTTGGGGTCATTCTTCAATAATTGTTCAGTGTTAGACACAGATTTTAAAGTGTGGTGTTTTCCCATATGAAAGACAGTGAGTTAAATTTAGGGACGCCATCCTATAGCCAGCAGCTCAGCTGAGTTTTGCTAGCACTTCTGTGTTAATTATTCATAATCTGGTAAGATTGAAATTATTTCTTTATATATTTTGAATATTGTTTCATGTTCGAGTGATTTGATACTGCCATATCATAATCTAGCCTTACAAACAAGTAGGGATTTTGCTCTAGACCCCCCGCCCAAGTCAGGGTCTAGGGACTAACAATGTACCTAAACACCAGCAAGGATTATGCAAGACCGATCAAGAGTTGAGAATAAGGAAACATATTACCTATCCTCTTTTAGGGTAGAAAACTAATAATTATTTTTCAGAATCTATAGTCTGGGAGGATCTATCGGATGTAAACCCACCATGGTAACTGTGCTGTTTGGTCAGAGAGATCTGACCTGTCTGTATAATGTGGTTGTTGTGTCAGTGTGGTGTCCAGACGTGGGTAGAGAATAGATTTTGACACATGGCCCATACTTTGATTGCAGAGCTGCGAGTTTCTGTCGTCCACGAAGAAGTATCTATTCGGGTGGTGATTTACACAAGTGTATCTGTGCAGTCCTTGTGACAGAGACCACCATTATTGCCCGCCAGCACGGAGAGGTGGGACCACCTGATTTCAGCACCAGAGCTACAAATACCAGATGAGTGAGCCTCTGGTCTGCTGGATATTCACCAACCCCATTTAGTTGCAGATACCCCATAAAAATTCCCACCATTTTCTGGACACTGTGTAGTCAATATAGACAGGTGTGATGAGACCACCCCAACAGCACAGACAATAAATATCCTCCCTAGTAGCTGACTACCAGAACATTTTAATAAAACTAACTATTCTAGTACTTAAATATGTTCACTTTTGCATTTATTATGTAACATTCCATGCATAATTTTTATAAATTTTAAATCCTTCTTTTAAAACAAGTTCTGGTCAAAATAAAACTTGATCCAGAACAAATAAATGTAATATAATTATATCAAAAACTTTACACACGTGAGTTAGTTCAGTGTATTGTAACACTTGTTAATCTTATTAGTCTTGTTAAATATCTATGGGTATATTTATAACTATCACACCACAGTACACATCATAACCCTAGACACTTTACGCAGCTACATTCATTAAAAAAAAAAAAAAAAAATTAAGTGTGAGGTCGTAGTGGTAGCAAGAAAGGCCTTCTGACAATTCTCAATTACATTTTATCTCAGGAGCCTTCACAGCTGGCCTCATACAATTTACATGTAGTACCATCATCATCATACAATACCATCAATACCACTAGTCCTCAGAAGAGACCCCGATGCCATCACAAAAACAGCTATGCTATGGACCCCTGAAGGAAAACGAAAGAGAGGCCGACCAAAAACCATTTGGTGGAGGACTGTGGAGGCTGAGATGCAAAGAATGAACCAGAGTTGGGGCACTGCACGAAGGATGGCCACCGACCGAGCAAAGTGGAATCAATTTGTTGTTGCCCTACAAGACGCCACCAGGCGTGATGGCCACTGACTGCTTTGACGGTCGGCGGGTAAGGATCAAAGAAGAAGACATCAGTAGTTTAGAAGATACAGATAAGACCATAAAGAAGATTTCACGTTTGTCGTGGATGACCTTTCATGAAGCTGCAACATGAGAAGATGAGCGAGCTTCTGGGCATTATTTAACCAATAAAGATGTTGCATTTGACAACGCGAGTGGTTTGATCAACTTACCAATGCGACATTTGTTGAAAGTAACATCAATGATGAAGGATTCATGCAGTATCTGGCACACGAGAAACATATCACCATTTTAAAAACAATCAGTACACTTTGATGTTCATTCTGAAATTCTAATGATCGCACAATATTTGTTTGCAGTGCCCGATCACACTACAAACGTGGACAGGCTTATCACATTGATAGAAAGTCTCTGGAGAAAAGACAGAAACATCAAAAGAATTTTGCTTCAGAAAAATAATTTCAAAGAAGTGTAATGCCGTCGATTCCACAATTATTTAATAATAATTGTATCAATACTTATTAAAATGTGGAAAGTTAATCTTTAACGTTAAAACGATTTAATAATATACATTTTAACGTATACATTTTAAAGTAGATTTAAATGACATTTTATTTCAATTTTGTTGGTCTAACCTTTATAAAACTTGCTCTAGTTATCATAATCTCATGCATTAAAAGATTGAAATTAATAAGTCCTCTTCTTTTGTCCTATGTTTTGTTTTGTATTGACCTCTTTTTTAGGTTAAAAAGTCCGAAAATGTCCTCTGTTTGTAAAAGACGATATCGTCATCCTAACTTAAAAGGCTTGGAACTGTGGAAAAGGCATCGTGCTGGCCGAGGAACTTCTTCTTCTTCTTCGTACACTCTCAGACGTCCACTTGAATGTTCTCAAAGAAAGCAGTAGTCAGTTTGAGGCTATTTGAATCCCCGTAAAGCTTTTCCACGAAAGGAGCTGGCGTCGGCCATCTGCACTTTCTCTGTACCACATATAAGAGGCAACTTTGAAGCAGATGTTCAGCAGTCATTTTATCAGTGCCACAGTTACACTGATCGGTAGTTCCTATCTTTAGCTTGTTGAATAGATGGTATCTCAATCTGTTGTGGCCAGTGCGGAGTCTGAAGATTACCACTTGTTCTCTTCTGTCGGGTTGGTAGTAAGCATCATTCTGTGTGTGCCCTGGATGTTCTACATTCCATTTGTTTCTGTATCGGATTCTGATAAAACTATTTGCTTCCTCAAAAGTTATGCTTGCATCAGGCTGAGGTAGATGTGAACCTTCTTTTGCCATTCTGTCAGCCTCTTCATTGCCGGTGATGTTACAATGAGATAGGATCCATTGGATCACAACACTTTTGAATCGTTGACAAAGTTTGTGGAGCACTATTCTGAGATCATCCAGGTCTGTATTATTTTGGCTGTTCAACGTTGCAATTACTGACTGTGCATCAGTAAAGAAAGCAACTTGTCTCTCTGCCGTTTCTTCTGTCAATATAACCTCTGCTGCCTCTGCTCTGAAGTTGCTGGAGAATCGTCCTGTCGCCACTGACAGCCTTTTTTCTGCACCAGTGCTTAAGGTCAGAAAGACACCCCCACCTCCATTTTCTGTTTCATTTGTTGCTGATCCATCTGTGTATGCATGGTCCAGGTGTTGCGTGGATAATGTTTCTCTATGTATTTTGTCGCTATGGATTTTCTATCTGTTGCAGTTTGGCTCTTGTTACTTTCAATTCCAGGAATGTTTTCTATCATTTTAGGGAAACGATTTTGTTTCCAAACTGGAAACTTGTGTGCAGTGTAGATGGGTTTAACAGTGGATATTTCATCTATGGATACTGCTCTCATTTGTGGTTTGGTTGATTCTACAAAATTACTTCGTTTGAGTCTTTGCCTTCTAAGAGCATTTATTCTATGGCACATTGGGTGGTCTGTTAGTCTTTTGCCGAGGAACAATTGCAATGGTCTATGAATTCAGGACAGTAATTTTTGTAGTACAACAACTGTGACTGCCTGAAATTGTCAGAATGGATAAAACCAGTGGTGAATTTGGAAGTTTCAACCAAGGTGGCGTGGGCCCAATTTCCAGCAAGTAGGTTCACTCCACCTTAGAGTGTAAAGAAGATGGAAGGGCCGAAACACTTGTCTGAATGGGGGACTACTTATGTTTATCAGAGTGCCTCATCATTGGTTGGAAAGTCTGTTCTAATCTGGAAGGAATGGTGAAAGATGCGGCATTTGTGTAGTCGGTATGTAATGTATGAGATTTTAGGAAATGATGAGTCTGTTAACTACGGAACAATCTGCTGAAGCCCTTATATTATGTCTGTAACAGTTACCGACTATACATGGTCCCTGACTAGAGCACATGACAAAGTGGTTACCCTCCCATTGTGGGGTTATTGGGAACGAGAGAGTTTATGCTCTGTCGGTGGTAAAGTGGAGCTATTCAGCCACCCAGTGCCCTATCAAGAAACCCAAACCATCACCCATAACCAGTTCAACGGCCAATGGAAGAAAAAAATATGTATGGACAATAGGCCTGACCCGATCCAGCAGCTTCATAGGTCCCAGCAGACATCCTTGTCCGCCTGAGAACTAGCCATTGGTTTGGTTGTAATGTCCATCTTCATTGCACACGGACAACTCCAACATTGGCCATTGCAGATTATTAAGCCACCTCTATCGAATCAGGATATCGCATACTGATGAATATGGACGTGGATCCGGAATCCAGACCCCTAAACATATTCTTTAAAATTGCCCAACCCACGATGACCTACATCGCCAGGCCTGGCCACAGGGTGCTGAGCTCAGGGAGAATCTATGGAGCTGTTGCGTGGTCCTGGAAAAGACTGAACTTTGTCCTGGCGACAGGCTTGGAGACTTAGCAAGACTAACAAACCGATCGCAGAAAAAGACCTACTAGAAACTTACAAGTTCTCCGCCTCTGGAGATCGGGAATACCCTAGTGTTCTGTCAACACACACGAAAAGAGAACTTCTGCCCCCGCACAAACTGCCGTTCCGCGAGCAACACAACAGGACTAGGCCTTGCTAGTCCTAGCTTCATTCACAGATTTCAAATTAAGACAGTTACCGTGCGAATGACACCACGGGTCAAGGCCGTCGCTATTGTAAAGGCATGCATTACAAATGTGTAGATAGTACATGGTTTACAGAACTAAGGAGAGGAACATTCTACCGACATGCGTCACTCAAAATTCCGAGTCCCATCTTTTTATCTATATTTTCACAAGAACACACAAGATCATTTGGTAGTGCGCCCTTCGCAAATTTTGTCTTCTACTAAATCTTCATATGGAAATATTATTTTCTTTCGTTTATGTCAAGGAAATGGAACAACAATTAAAATAATTATAAGTGTGGGTAAGGCGGGAAAATGAAGTTCTAATGAAGTTATAGCAAAACATATTATAGTCCGTTCGGAAATTCGTGCCCACAGAAAGCGTCAATTTTCTCCAAAACTGTTTGTTATATGGACATGAATTTTTGCATGCAGTCTTAGATTTTCCATGCAGTTATTGATATATTTTTTGCCCTTACAAAACTCATGTCATGTTCGAATTTTCTTCTTTACGTTATATAAAAAACTCTTACTGTTGTCTGGGTTAATTTTTAGTAGTTTTACAGGAAAGTTACAAGATCCGTTCAAAGATATTTTTTTTTAAATTAGTTACTCGCGACTGTGTACAATAGGTGCGCACTCGTGCGGACATGTAGTCACTACACTAATTCAAACAAAAAAAAAATATTTTTGAACGGATCTTGTAACTTTCCTGTAAAACTACTAAAAATTAACCCAGACAACGGTAAGAGTTTTTTATATAACGTAAAGAAGAAAATACGAACATGACATGAGTTTTGTAAGGGCAAAAAATATATCAATAACTGCATGGAAAATCTAAGACTGCATGCAAAAATTCATGTCCATACAACAAACAGTTTTGGTGAAAATTGACGCTTTCTGTGGGCACGAATTTCCGAACGGACTATAGTAATGACAAATGAATAGTTGATCGGATATCGTCACAGGCGCCCCAGGCTTTCATACTAAAGCCCCCCCCCCCCCCGCCCTTTTTTGTTTTTTAAAACACCATGACAAGTATGAACAGACTACCATTCTATGACAAAAGAACAAGCGCACGCAATCAAATCCACACACTCTGAAACTTTTAATTTACTCTAGTAAATAACCGAACACGAGAAATGATACTACGATCAAGTATCGGCTATTGAACATATATGGAACTGGAGACATTGTATGTCCTAATTACAACCAATTAGATGTTGAGTTGAAGGGAGTGTTTCTCTTCATAAGTTAAAAAAAAAAGGTTTAGAAAACATAAACACACGTTTTCCTTTCACAAAATATGGCAAAGGTTATCGTAGTAAAATTTGTTTTATTTTTATTACAGAAATTCAGTGGCCTAAACTCTCATAGCCAGTAATAATATTCATGTATAGTGCATTTCACATTTTGTAAGCACGGTGTACGCAACGTCGGCTTGGCCTTTTCAGGATTAATCCTTTTTCATGGCCACATCATGCTAGCAAATAAATACTATAAGTGCTTTTCAGGGCTTAGTAACTATTAGTAACGGGGGTGCGAGGGGGCGGTCCGCCCCGGGTGACAGACAGGAAGGGGGTGCCATCGGACACTATTACTATAGTACTTACTGTTAAAATGTTACTTACAAGTGTGAATCTTTACTAGGGAAGGGGTTGTCACAAGTAACACCCACCCCGGGCGCCATGTACTTTAGGGACGCCTCTGACTATCAACGCTGCTAGCACAGTATTCATTTTCAGGACGAGCCCTCTTCAGGGCTTCACTATGCTAGCTGATACTTTAGTAGTCCTTTTTATGTACTTACCAACATTGTACTAGATTTGGCAGAATTCACTTATTTTTGAATGATAGTCGCGCTCTGATATAACCAACGGACTTCAGTCTAGGCTGAAAGGAATGTGCCTCGCTAGAAGAAGGCAAAAACATCTAAGGGAAAAAATGTATAATGCATGAGGTGCGAAAAGGGAGAAATGATGATGATGACGATGATGCATGAGTTGGTGAGTTACGGTGGCATGCAAGGAAAAGGTGCAGATGTGGGAAGTGATCACCATCAAGTAGTAGCAGTAGTAAAGGTGAAACTTAGAACTATTAGACCTGTCACGGGGAGCGAATGAGTTTGAATTTCGACTTTCTAAACCCATTGTCCACAATAGACAGCGTTCTTCGTAAGTCGTGGGAAAGCAACCAGTCTTGCAGGGAATGTGTACACAACAATGAGACATTAATTAAGCCGACCATTCGGGGACAATTAGAAGTAGTCGCCACTACGTCTCGGTTGTGTGTACACAACGGCAGTAATACACAAGTATTATTTTGGCTAGTACCAGAACATAATGGACGACCGGAGACAGATCAGCGAGGAAACTTGACAAGGAAAATATTTTGGTAAGTCGGTTCTCATGGAACAGACAAAGTACGAGGGCTATTCCAAAATCAACCTCCGATTGGCTGGTAAAAATTTAAAAAAATTGACAATAACATCTAAATACATACAAAAGTTACATACATCACTGCTTTACTTTTCCACATAGTCACCACCCAAATCCAGGCACTTGTCGTACCGTGGCACGAGTTTTTTGTAACCCCTGGTCAAGGAACGGTGCCGCCAAGGTACTTAGCCAGTTGTTGACTCCATCCATGAGCTCCTCGGCGGTGTCGAAGCGTCGGGTAGCCAGGCAGACCTTCATCTTGCCGAAGAGATGATGATCCCTTGGTGCCAAGTCCGGGCTGTAAGGGGGGTGGTTGAAAATTTCCCACTTAAACTGCTTGTGTGAGCAGCAGTGTGGCGCCGCGCGTTGTCGTGCAGGATAATGACGCCACTGGTGAGCATTCCGTGCCTTTTGTTTTGGATCGACTTTTGTTGACGGAATTCATGACACCAGGGACCACAATAACGTCAGAAGTTTATTGTGGAACACTGAAGAAGCTTCGTCGGTCGATCCAAAACAAAAGGTGCGGAATGCTCAGAGTAGAATGCACATTATATTTTCATTGTGTGTAATTATATAGTGACTGGCATTTAATATCATTTCGAGTAAAACGATAGACGCCGACAATCAACTAGCTAGTAATGACAGGCGATATTTGTTAAGGGCGTGTAGTCATAATTAAATTATAAACTGACATTGTGCGCTGAGTGCTTACCGGGTCGGGGGGGGGGGGCGGCATGCTTTTACCAAACCCGTACTCGGTAAGCGACGCGTGATAGTACAGGCTTAAGATACCGTGTGCCTTTTAATTTAATTAGGTGACGGAGAGGATAAGAGATCATACCTTACGCTTGATAGCATAGGATATTGTCAGTTTGGTTAAATGTTTTGTTTTTTTCCTAAAAGTACTTGATCAAAACCCAGCGGCCAGCGGTTTTCTATTGTGGTCTTTTCCTTAGTTACTGAAGGAATAATAGTTGTCGTTTTCCTTGGCGTTCGTCCCCGTACCGGTGTGAACAGGAATTGCCAGGGCGACACACTAACATTTTTTAACTGTAAATTTGAGTAACGGGACTTACACAATACCCAGATTCTTCCTTTCAATTTTATCAGCCCGCTGTGGCAATATACATAACATTTTTCCCGACTTCTGACAGTCGTTTTACCGAAGTAGATTTTATCCAGGAGAGTACGATGTTTCATAATCGGTACTCACCCCAGAGCAAGCCGATAGGATTGTCATCATCATCATAATTAACAGTTTTAGCAATCATATCTTTTCCTGCTGTTTACTGGGAGTGGCATATCTCAGAGAGTTCCGGCATTAACTACTCTAGGTGTCAATTGTGTATCCAGAAATCTACCACCAAATTAGGCGTTCCCCGTGTAATATTTAATTATTATCGGAGGGACTGCGGCCGATTCGGATGATACCAACTACTGGATTTTATATATGCACATTCATGGATTATTCGTCCAAAACATTGCTTCACCAGATTAGGTAAGCAGCGAATGAGTGGCCACGTATAAGAGAGAAAGAGAGAGAGAAATATTTTCTTTTGATTACAGGAAACATTGTACCTGCAAACTTCTTTTTTTTAACTAATGTTTAATTTTTACTGGATAGCATTTTAGTGGGACTTGTTCTTTTCTTTAGTGTCTATTCTACACCCTAGTGTTAATCTTTGACCTTTTGGTTTATTAACTTCCTTTGGGATCCTTTTTATTCCCCTCAACAAGGGGGAGGGCACTTATTGGGTTATTTTCCTATGTCTGTAAACATGATTATATTGATATATATGTTTGATGTTGTAAAGTTTAAGTGATATTAAACTAAACAAAACCTCTCATACAGTCTTAATTTAGTGTTTGTGCTGTACTGGGAAGACTTCCAAATGTTGTTGAGAACAGCAAAGGCTGTTCTCGCTTTATTCATTCTGTTGTTAATGTCCTTGCTTGTTCCGCCGTCAGGTGTTACTATGCTTCCTAGGTAAGTAAATGTGTCTGTCTGTTCTAACGTCTGTTTCCTTACTGTTATTGGCTCAGGATTGCCCACATTTAGTGTCATGACCTCTGTCTTCTTCAAATTGATGTTCAGGCCAACCTGCTGGCCATACTTATTCAGTCTATCGGTTTTGTCTTGAATGTGTTGGTGTGAATGCGCGAGTAGTGCAATGTCATCTGCATATTCCAAATCTTCCAGTGTAGAAAACGTTGTCCATCTAATTCCTCTTGGACTGCCCTCTGTTGTCTGGCGCATCACCCAATCTATGACTGTCAAAAATAATGTTGTTGATAAGGGGCATCCCTGTCGTACTCCTGTTTTCACTTCGAAAGTTACATTACTCGTGGGCGGGTGTAGTGTAACTTATATTTCATATAGGGAGAGAAAGGTCGTCTGATATTAAAATATAGTTGTATAGATAGGCTGGACTAGAGAAACTACTCACTCCAGAGACAGATCATCCTCTTACACTATTCCCTCGTGAAAATATATTTCTTACACCTTTATTCTCACATATTTTACCACTATCACCTCTGACCTATCTTTACAAATTTACGATATATACCCTGTTCAACCAAAGAGGTTATAATTGGGGTAAATAAAATTGCTAACCCTGGTAGGCCTATTGTTTCAGCCTGCTCTTGTCCCACTGAACGTATTTCTGAATTCCTTGATAGTATTTTCCAGCCTTTGGTCGCCACTCTGCCTTCTTATTTGAAAGACACTACTCATGCTATCACTACC
Organism: Oreohelix idahoensis; assembly: GCA_024509875.1. Classification (NCBI taxonomy): domain Eukaryota; kingdom Metazoa; phylum Mollusca; class Gastropoda; order Stylommatophora; family Oreohelicidae; genus Oreohelix; species Oreohelix idahoensis. Next base: position 107,379 of record JAMPIV010010986.1, read on the forward strand.
TTTGATTCTATCAGATTCACGCCTGATCGTACTTACCGTCTTTTCCTTCTAGATGTTTGTTCCCTTTATACTTCTATTCCACATGCTGATGGTCTTAAGGCACTCCAATTTTTTCTCGACCAGCGTACTTATCTTACTATAAGTACAGGTCCGCTTCTTCGCCTTGCTGAGTTGGTTCTTAATCTCAACTCTTTTGAGTTTAATGGCCAATTCTTCAACCAAATCAGTGGCGTTGCTATGGGGACTAAGATGGGCCCTAGTTACGCTTGCCTTTTTATGGGCCACTTTGAATATTTGGTCTTTCAAAATTATGATGGGCCAATACCCGAGTTTTACCGCCGCTACATTGATGATGGTATTGGCATTACTTACATGTCTGAGGTAGACCTCCGTCGATGAAATTTATCGACTATGTTGGTAATTTCAATCCTGCCATCAAATTCACTTCTGAAATTTCTACGACCTTCAGTGAACTTCCTTGACATCACTGTGACTATTAGCCCTATTGGTCTTAAAACGTCTGTCTATTATAAGGCTACTGACGCTCATGGTTTCCTTCTTTATACTTCATCGCATCCCTCTTAGCTGTAAAAATTCCATTCCCTTTTCTCAAAACTTCTTCGCTTGCGTCGGTTATGTCACGATGACGATGATTTTTCATCAGCGAGCTCAAGAGATGCTTGAGTTCTTTCGCCGACGTCTTTATCCAGAACATGTGTTATCTGATGCCCTTAATCGTATCACACGCGTCACTCGTCAGACGGCACTCACTACTAAACCTTCTGTCCAATCTGACAGACTCAAACTGGTTCTAACTTTCCATCCTCACTGCCTGGCGGTAAAGAGAATTCTGTTTCGACATCTGCCTATTCTCAACTCTGATCCTGATACCAAAGAGTTATTTCGTGATACACCTTTGGTAGCTTATCGTAAGGATAGGAATTTTAGGGATATTCTTGTACACAGTCGCTTGCGACATTCTGGCCCATCTTACTTTGGTACTAAACCGTGCCAACGCCGGATATGCAAGACCTGTCCGTTTGTACTCCAAGCTCAGACAGTCACTTTTCCTAAAGGAATATTTATTATTAGAGAGTCTTTTACGTGCGAATCCAGAAACCTGATTTATGCTATCATCTGCAAGAGATGTGGCATGACCTATATTGGTGAAACTGGTAGGCGTTTGGCAGACAGGTTTCGTGAGCACTTGAATGACATCTATCAGGACAAACATTTACCGGTGGCCCTTCATTTCAATAGACCGGACCATTCAGGTAATTCCGATATACATGTCACTGCCCTGCGTTCATGTGCCGGTAATGACAAGACTCGCTTTTCGTTGGAGAACCGCCTTATTTTTAAAATGGGCGTTCTAGCTCCCGGCGGTTTAAATATACAACATCATTTTGCATAAATTCTGGTAGCTTTTCTCTTTTTCATTCTTTATTCGTTGTCTTTATGATCTATCTTTTTGTGTTTTTGCTTTGGTTCGTTTCGTATCTTTTTATATCTCTTGTTTTGTCGCTATCGCACGTCACTTCCTTGCGTATCCTGTGACAAGAGACTACCGTTTTCTTCCACGGATTATTTGCATCGAGCTAAGCTAACTTTAACTAGTTCCACAGTTTTGTTTATTCTTCTTTTTTTCGTTTCGTTGGATTATTTACTTTCTTGTTTCAGTATTTCTTTTCTTTTAGATTTTACGATCGCCCATTTGTTGTTTGTTTCTCATCATCGTATAGTTTTGTAGTACCTATATGTAATTTTTGTCTTTGTCACCTGTTTGTGGCTGACGAAGGGTAAAACCCGAAACGTCCCTTGTCTCATGTGAACTGTTATTAGTAAAACTGATTAAATACCGTTTTATTAGTTTATAAACTTATAATTGGGGTATATTGTGCGTTAGGTTCTTCGATGCTGGCCTGTTGTTAGTCCTGAAAAGGACTGGTCCTAAATAGGACCAATAGCTGACTTTCTTTTCGTTGTTTGTCTGTCCGTGTTGCCGTGGCGTGTTCCATAGTGTATTTCATATCCTGCCTCACTATCTAGCTTGTAAGGTTTTATGTGTTTTTGCCCTCCTCGTTTCTGTTTCTTGTGTCTTCCTTTTCTCCTGTATCTGAAATAGCGCTTTTTCTATAATTGTTGGTAGAAGCTTTTCTAGCGTTTCATCGATTACTTCTTCGTCTGACTGGTCGTTCGTTTTAGTTTCTCGTGTGTTAGATGTAATTTCTTAAATGGCCATTCTTTCTGCCTCTATTCTTTTGAGTAGTTCTTCGTTACCCTCTTTCAGCTCTATAAGCTTTCTGACATCTTCTTCTACCTGCTGCTGAATTCTTTTCATGTCTTGGTGTATTATTTTCATGTCGTTTATGAATTGTTTCGCGCTTTCCGAGCTATCAGGGATTTCCTCACATCTGGCAGTCGAGGCTCTGTTTTTGTGTGGCTGACTGTTTGCTCTCTCTCCTTTTGCAGTTGTTGTTTCAGATCTCTCACCTCAGACGTGAGCTGTCTGACCTGTTCCGTTAGGCTGGCCTTAGGGCAGTCTTTGTATTCGTGGCTGCCCGCACAGTATCTACAGACCGTCTCTTTTCTGCACGTGTTCTTTATGTGAGAAAATCCCCGGCACTTTGAACACTGCATCACTGGCGGGATGTAGGCATGTGTTCTTCGGGGTCTATTCTGGATAGTGATGCTTTCCGGAACTGTTGTCCCTTGTAAAGTCACTATTATCAGTCTGGTGTCTTCTTTGTTCCAGGACTTCGGCGTGTGTGATTCTGTGCAGAGGGTTTTCGGCCTGGATGCAGCTGAGGGTCTCTGCGTCTGACAAGCTGGTGTCTATCCCTTTGATGACTACTTTCTTGAATTCTATGTGGATTTCTGCTTGGATTTTGATCTGGTGTGGTAGCTGAAATTCTTTAGACCCGGACGCCAGAGCAGTTATCAGCGATTTAGTCTTTTCAGTGTCATTCAGGGCAAGTGTCACGCCCTGTTGGTGCCTTCTGATACTTATTATGTCTCTTTTGCCTACTACATTCTCCAGTACATTGATTACTTTATCGTCCTGGAGTGCCCTGAGAGTGGCTTCTCCTCCAGACAACTGCGTAATTTTTATTTTGCGGTCTTGTTCCAGTTCCATGTGAATGCTTTTCTGTAGTTCGCCTGAGCGGCAACTCCCATCTGTCACCACTGGCCGTGTATCTGTCTTTAGGCTCGGTACCCTGTCCTCTTCTGTCTGCTCATGATTCTGCATCTTCTGATCACCGTGGGACACTTGGTTGTTCTCCATTGAGTTCCGACGTATCTCTATGTCTGCTATTGGTACGTCAGGAGCTACTTCTAATATTGCTTCTTGTAATGTTGGAGAGAGACTAAGGAACTCGTCTCCGTCTTCACGCATTCTGTAAAGTGCGTCTATAATTGTCTCCGCGATATCTTCTGGGTCTAACTCGTTCAGTTCTGATGTTATTGTCCTCTCATCAGCAGCAGGCTGGGAAGTGACGTCTTGCTTTTCTGCTCTTCTGTCTTCCTCTTGTGCTTGTACCTGTCTGTGTTGAAGAGTTGTCTCTTTCACCTCCTTCTTAGTATTTGAAGATGGGTTGGCTGTTCTCTCCGGGTGGCTGCTTATGGTTTTATTTTACTCATGGTTGTTGTTCAGCACTGGTGGGCTGGTGTATACTTTCCTCTTCTTGGCGCTTGGTTTATTTCGGACCATTTTGACTATATTGCGATCGGTAGAGGTATCCCGTAGGTCTGATCGATGTGCTGTCTGATCAAGTGAATGAAAATGATCCGAAAATGATCGATCGATCGGTGTATATTTGAATAAAACGCACATATATTCTTCTTCATCTTCCTCCCTCGTCCTGAAAAGGACGCTGGTTGCGTTGTGTCTGTTTACACCGGAGCTGCGATATCTGCGCCTTTCGGCCGACAGATCCGACTTCAGCACGGCATTTTTTGGGACCGGGTTTGCCTTCCCTCTTCGATCCCTACTCTCTCAGCCAGACTGCAGTGATGCAGCCTGTTTCCAAGACCACCACGTGGAGGTGGAGTAGGGTCTTGGTCAGCTCTGGTTCGCTGACCCTGACGCAAGCAGTCAAGCTATGGGTCGCTGACTGCATTCTCTATTGCTGCATCTTTGGGTCCCGTTTCGTTTCGTTCGTTCTTTTGTTTTCTATGTTGCTGTTATACCCTGTTCAACCTGAAAGTTGGTTATAATTGGGGTATATTGTGTGTTAGGTTCTTCGGTGCTAGTCGTCTGTTAGTCCTGAAAAGGACTGGTCCTAAAAAGGACCACTAGCTGACTGTCTGGATACCTCCTCGTTGCTTGTCTGTTTTATGGTGTCGTGGCGTGCTCATGGTGTTCATTTCCTGCCTTGCTGGTTACAAACGGTCATATTGGGTTATATAGGGTGTTAACGTCTTCGCTGGTATCGCGTTCCTTGTCCTGGAGATGACTGGACCTGTAACGGACCATTAGCTGTCTGCTTGGTCCTTTCTCGTTGTTGTCTGATTCGGTGAGCGTTGTCCCATGACTGTCTTTAGTGTGTTTGGTAGGTCCTCATTCATGGCTGCACATGCTCTTTCTTGATTGCCTATCATTTGCTGTACGATTTCGATTCTCATTTTGTCTTTCGTTTCTTTGTTTTGTTCTCTAGTTTTTGTAAGGATATCCTCAACGATCCTTCTCTCTGTTTCAATTCTTTTGAGTATTTGTTCGTTCTCTGCCTTTAGCTCTGTGAGTTTGGCGATGTCAACTTCTATCTCGTGTTTGATGGTTTTCATGTCCTGTAACATTGCCTGGGCGCTCTGTAACATTTCTCTGGCGCTCTGCATATCTATTATGTCTTCACCGCTGTCCTTGTCGTCTACGGGAGCCTGCTTGTTTCTGTTTTCGTTCTGCAGCGTCAGTTTCTCAGGTCTTGTCGGCCCTTCGACGGTTACCACAATCAGGTTTGTGTCTTTGTTGTTCCATGTTTTTAGCCTTTCGACCTGAGTGAATTTGATGTCTGCGTTTTCGGTCTGAAGTTTGTTGTGAACCTCGCTTGCGGGCCATCTGGTGTCCACCCCTCTTACGACAAACTTCTTTGTAGTCTTGTTGGTCTCCATCACTACTTTTATCTGGTGAGGCAGCATGAATTCTTTCGGTCCTGCCTCCAGTTCTGTCATCAGTGCAGTTGATTTTTCCGTGCTGTTGAGCGAAAGCACAACTCCCTTTTCGTGCCTCCGTACCTTAGCGATGCCTCTCTTGCCAGTTATTGCTTCTAGGATAGTGATTACTTTGTCATCTGGTAGGGCCCTGAGTGAGGCCTCACCTCCAGGCATCAGTGTGATCTTAACAATCCTCTCCTGTAGTACCACGTTAGAGACGGCATTTTGTTGCTTGAGAAGTTGGCACGTTCCAACTTCTGTCTCCGATTGAGTGTGCGGTCTGCGGGGCGGATTCGTATTCTGGCTCGTCTGCATCTGGTCAAGTTTCACCGGTGTTGGCTGGTCACTGTATGATGTAGACTCGACAATGACATCTCGTTTTGTCGGTGGATGGATTTTGTTGGGTTTCAATGCCTTGTTACCCTCTGTCTTCGATGTTTTGTGGCCGTTGTTTGCAGATGTTGCCTTGTCACTGCACAATGTAGCTACCGCCTCGACACCTTGTTTCAGCGGTGGTGTTGCTAGGTCTGGTTTCGGTGCTTGCTTGTCATCTGTCTTCGAGGCTTTGAGTCGATCATCGGTCGTTGTGTCAAATGTTGCGTTGAACGGCTTCCGAGAAGGATCGGCCACGACGCTATTAGTTGGAGTATTCGTGCTCTCTGGTTGACTCTGTTTGTTCTTCGTTGGTTCTTGTTTGATGCTGCTGACAAGTGTTTGAGGGCTTGTGTAGACTTTCCTCTTCTTCGCTTGTGGCTTGGTACGAGTCATTTTAGTCTATTGCTACCGTATAATGATCCGTTGGGTGATCTCTGTGTACGTCCTGAAAAGGACGCTGGTTATAGTGCTGTCTTGATCGTCCTGAAAAGGACGCTGGTTATAGTGCTTTGCCGCGTCCAGACATGTTGTACGAAGATAATGTCAATGAATGTAAATGATGGTGTATGCTTTGGGTCCCAAACGCACATATATTATATATAGGTAGACGCAGGTAGATGCGACTGCGTAAGGAACTCTTTTGATTGGTTCACAGCGTTTTCGTCTTTTTCGATTGCAGGTACACGCTGATTGGTTAGTTGCGGTTTCGTACTTTTCGTTTTTCAGAGTTCCGAACCAACAGTGTTTTATGCCTATTTTATTCTGTATGCCGCCATCTTGCGTGACCGTGACTACATGTAATTTATTCTGACTCAGAGTCTGCAAGCCATCTTGCGTGACTCCTTGGACGCGTATTGGCTGTGCATATTTGTATATCGACATAGTGTATTTAACAAAGCAGCGGGTTTACACACGACTTTAAGACAAATACGACACTGCATTCCAGGAATCGTCACAAGTAGACATCTAGGACCTTGCCACAGGAAAGAATAGAGTCAGGATTCTGAATTTTTAGGAACGGAAAAACATATTAGAGCATCTTTTATCCACTGGAAAAGAAAACTCGCCAATATTAATACGGAACCGGACTCCTACAGAAACTACTCACAGGTTACAGAGGAATTCTAGAATAAGAAATAATATCACAGACATGTGTTCGAGGCATCTGTGTTAAGTTGCCAAGACTATTTACCTGAGCAAGACGTCTAAGATTTGTCTAGTTACTAGGCTGAGTTGTACACATTTTTATACTTTGAATTTTACTGGTTTATACTAGCTCAACTCAACTCAACCCATAACCCGTCATGGGTCGTAGGAGTGCCATGGTGGAAGCATCAGCAGACAGGGTCCTCCCCTGCTCTCTATTCTCAGCAATGCGTACAAGTGTGGAGAAACCGTGTCCTGCCCATTCTTTGATGTTATCAGCCCAGGATTTTCTTTGCCTTCCTCTTCTCCGTTTACTTTCGACTGTTCCCTGGAGGATCGTTTTCGAAAGGGAGTCATGACGAGTTACATGCCCAAACCAGGCAAGCTTTCGACGTTTCACTATTGACAAAAGTGGTTCTTGGTGGCCTGCATAGGTGTTTATCTTCTCTCTAACATAGACATTTGTTTTGTGCTCTTTATAGCAAATGCGCAAAATTCTTCTATAACATTTATGCTCAAAAGCCTGAATCCTTCGCTCCGTATCTGCAGTGAGTGTCCAGCCCTCACACCCATACAAGAGAATAGATAATACAAGTGATTTGTATAATTTGATCTTCACAGGAAAACTGATGTTACTTTTCCAGATCACATTCAACCTTGTCATGGCAGCTGAGGCCATCTCAAGTCTTGTCTTGATTTCTTTATTTGATCTTCCATCACTACATATACTAGCTAAGAATGTTAAAGATTCATACGAGACTGGCAACCTCAGCATGTGAAAAGGATACATTCATGAACCACCACAGCAAGCGCTGGTGATTGTTTCATGCTAGTTCTCACGGAAGAACCAAAAACAGAGGTAACCCTAAACTCCAAGTGGAGAAAGAAGTGGAAGATGATGATATCATTAGTATATTATCATTTGTAATGAGCTGTATGTAGGTTTAAAGTTGTTCCTTCGGGTACAAGCCACTTGCCGCTGTCCAGTTGAAATGTTTTCATTACATTAACTAAAAGAATTGTGCTTTTGTTATCACACCCCCTGAGTTATATGATATACAAATATGGCGAGTACAAATTCTGATTAGAAAATCTGGGACGGACAGCGGGGAAAGGCGCCTGATCTAAATCAGGAAAACAAATACTTATCAGCGAAATGTGTTCTTTTATTCCCTCTAAAGTTGGTGGTACGGATTGGAGAGACCATTTGAGGTTCTACCCACGTTACCAGCTGCACTAGTCTGTGGTTCGAAGTTTGAGATCGACATGTGGATCCTACATCCTACGGGTGGTGAAGATCCCTGCCTTGACCAGAAGCGGTTACCTCCAGAATCCTTTGGAGACGTGCCCTTGCCACAGAGACGAAGTGACGGAACCAGCAGCACCAAAATTTCAGCAATTTGGAAGTTAAGTTATAAGTTTAGCGGGCCACCTCAAAAGACTATATTTTCATCTCCCAAAACGAGATCTATGATGAAACATAATTTCTTATAATTACCATTTCATATTTATTTACATTTGTTTCAAAGTAATTGAGCATTAAATGTATATATGCTGATTTTGACAAATTCATAATTGAATTAATCATTACTGAGAGAAAGGCATATGTATGAACCTCTAGTACATATTCATTAATATATATATATATACATATCTATATCGAGCTAATAAACGGAATTTCGCTGAATTAAATCAGCTGCGGGCTTGAACGAGCAAATAATTTATATCCATCTTCACAAAAGGCGGTGGGTCAGATACAATGTTAACGTGCTAAGACTCATTCAGCATTGTTCTTTACTTCTGAAATATCTTGCGGATACACCCTCGAGGTAGTAGCATCATTATCCTTATGTCTACAACTCTGTCAAGAGTAATCTTGTGCGAAGGTAGACACCTTTGAAGACCCACATTAGATACTCTAGGTTTTGGTCACTGTTAGACCATTACCTCAGAGCAACCTGTGACAATAACCAACAAGTAGGACTGAACATCAATCTGAAGAAGACAGAAGTCGTGACCTGAACCAATTAAAATAAGGCACCAAAATTGGAACAAACAAATTCATTTACATGTCTGGGAAGCATAGTAATACCAGACGGAAGAACAAGCAAGGACACCAGTAACAGAATTAATAAAGCCAGAACAACCTTCGCCAACATAAACAACATTTGAAAATCTTCTCAGTACAACACAAACACCACATTAAGATTATACGACAGTTGCGTACTTTCTGTACCTTTGTAAGGTGCGGAGTGCTGGAGGGTAACAGAACAGGAAATGTCCAAATTATACTATTTCCACACAACCTGTCTAAGAAAACTGTTATCATTTGTTGTCCGAATACCATCTTCAATCAGGAACTGCTTACATGGTACTGCCAAAAAGATATGACTACCATCATTGCGGGCAGACGCTGGAACTGGGTTGGCCATGTAATCAGAAGAGACCCTGACACCATCACAAGAACTGATATGCTATCGACCCCACAAGGACGGCAAAGGAGAAGCAGACCAAAAACAACCAGTCGGAGAACTGTGGAGGCCGAGATACAAAGCATGAACCAGAGCTGGGGCACTGCATGAAGGATGGCCACCGACCGAGCAAAGTGGGGACAATTTGTTGCTGCCCTACAAGACGTGATGGCCATTGGTTGCTTTGTCAGTAAGGGGCTAAAGATTCAAGAAGAAGAAGCAGAAGAAAGGTGAGTAAGGAAGTGTAGGCATAGGATGGCTGCCATACACTGTAGAACCGTAAAGCCAAAAAAGCTCCAGTAACACGAACAACGCATAAAGGGCAAGTAATTCTAGTAAGACAACTCAGTCATCCAAGATGGAAGAAGTCCTTTTATTTATGAGGTTTATGGCGCAGTCAGGAGAAAGCCGATAGCAGTGTGAACTACCGGCCCACCTATATTCCTTATATAAAAATGTCGAAACTGGGTATCTGGAATGTTCGAACGCTAAAATTAGGAAATATATCGAAATCCCAAAAAGTCGTATCCAACATAAATAATAAGGGCTTGCCTGCCGGCCGTAAAGTTACTAGGTTCAGTGATCTAAACCTGGTAACACTGGAGTCTACTCAACTGTAAATGGAAACCTGACACTGCTTTTGAGTTAGGGAAGGCAAAGACAGCGAGGAAGAGGAGTTTATATCATAAAGCTGGACCTGGTCTGATGAAGTCTCAAACACACCACCCCGTACGGCAGTTTCTGCTATAAAACTAACTTTACGTGTCATAATTTTACCTTTTCCTACGCGTGGAGTTACCTCTGCAGTCGGTCCTCCTCGCCAGGCGTGTACATAAAGTATTTGGCAGGAATTTTCCATGAGAGGGTAGTAGGGATAACCCCTACCACAGTACGCAAGTTTTTTGCTATTGGTTTGGCATTTGAGATGTTAAAATACACAATTTCTTATTAGAGCCTTGTCATATAGTAGCAACGTGGGTGCGTGAGCCGAATGTTGCTTAAAATCTAGCACTTTCTGAGTCTACGGCACTGCTAATTCAACTCGTCAGGAAGACAGTCAGACAAGCCAGGATAAGGAATAGAATCATGATTCTAATTTAAAGACCGGACAACGTATTTGAGCTTCTTCTGGATTTACACAGTAAGAAAACTCTACATTTACTAATACAGAAAGCCCTGAATCCTAGGAACCTGAATACAGTTATAGTGGGATTCTAGTGTTACGCACAAATAATTACTTTTTCCAAAGCCTTTGTATGATCATTTTTCGTATGTATGATCATTGAAGATCTGCAGCTGACACTGTTGCAGAAGTTATATATATTATGCATACAGCTTCATGAACCAGAACTTTATGATCTCTGTTTACAATACAACTATTGAGTATTGAATCCTACATGACTATCAGTTAATATGATTTTGAATGCTGCATTCGTTATGCTATGCTGATGATGACATAAATATCATGACTGTTTTGTGGCGTGCAATAAATGGTATAAACCTAAAGCGAAGTTACCATTTCTATGACTCTACACGTCATGTTGCCTGCGGTGTACCCTGTGAACTGTTCTACTGCAACACACACAGCAACATTCTAAACCAGATAAGACACCCACATCTTGCACTGTAATACCTGGTGTCGATAGGGGTGGTAATTTTGATGTCATCCTAAATCCACCCTTATCATCTAGCTATAGTAATACCACAGTCCAAGCGTAAGAGGCATCTTGACCAAGTTGTTTTTTCCGCCTACTCAGGAGGGATATTTGTTTCTCTCTCATTTCATGATAATAGTCGGTGGTGTCAATTGGTGGCACTAGTCTGTAGAACAAGTGTGTGGTATAAGTGGCCTTCAGTCAAAACTAGACACCGACATCAGGCGGGTCTTGAAGACGCTGGACCATCTTCGTAATTACCCCATGATGCTACGAGGGACGTGTTACAGCCACCATACTTGACCTGTGACGAGAGAGAACCCATTTATACTTCTTGTGTTCCAAGTTCCATAAGTCGTAGTTGTCATAAGAGGTTTTGATGTTACTAAACTATAGGCTATCCTGGACAAATAGATGTATCAGAGGATACCAGGATAGTGCCAGATAAGAGACTGGTCTTATAAGTAATACCCCTTTCTCTGAAAAAAGCAAGGGTGTATAGAAATCAAAGTGGGTTCAAGCTATGTAAGTTCTCAGAGAAGATGATGATGATGTACTCTGAGTCCCTAACTGCTACCTCTCCAGATCCCAATTTGGTAAATGATTAAGTGTGTTATATTATGTGGCTACGTCTAGGGTAATTTATTTAATCTAATTTGTAGTTAATTTCAAAACAGAACTTTAACTTTAATAAAATTATTAAGCAAGACTGTATGAAATGTTTATGTACAATTTAATTGTCCTGAACCTCAATCTTTTTAGGTCAGGAATACTAAAAATCAAGAAAATGATATTTACAAATTAAAATAAATATATTGGAAACATCTGTCCATTTTGTAGAAAGTTCACTGGAATAACTACACACAGTTTCTGTTCAACTGATGGTTAACTTCTGCTAAAGTTAGATTGTAAGTTTCTTTATTACTTGGGAAGGTCTTCTCTATTCCTCATAACAGGGTTGAAATCTAGTTTGATTTCTCTTGGGTGAATGAGTTTGATAAAGTGACATTGGCCTTTATAAAGGACTTAGCTTATAATGTTGCTGCTGCTCATAAAAACACGTCAGGATCACCAACTTTGTGACTCCTGGCTGAGAAGATGGGGTCTGGCTCCAGATATATAAGGAACTCTCATCTCCCACACACTTCCTCTCAAGTAAATGCAGCCACGAGGAAATTTCGTGATATAACCCTCAGGTAAATAATTTCACACACACACAAGCTGAACTGGCCTTCTACGGGATCTAGAACTGCTCTCAGATCAGAAGGCAAAGACTTGGTCGTTCTGTCTTTTAGTTTCTGTCAGCTAGGTGCAGATTTTTGAATCGAATGGCCCAGATCGTACTACCTTGTTACTATTTATAGAAATACACCCGCCCAATCAGAAACGCAGTCAAAAAATATTTTTAGACTAGTGACAGCTGCGAGTCTGAGCGTGTCTGTATAATCTGACTAAATTTTAATATTTTATATTACAGCTATTATTGGACCGATTTTAATTATCCAAAATGATAATTAAACGGCCAGTTGCTCTCTATCGTTATATATAGTTTTCCCTTTGTTATTTCTATGCATTTCAATCTGGATAATGTTTAAGTAATTAAATTTGGCCTTACCCGGATATGAAAATATCACTAAAATTAGACTTACCATAATATTTTTTTCTCAAACTGGGACAATTTCGAGAGTTTGCTCGAAAAAGAAAGTGAGCGCCTTTTATGCGATTTTAGAAAGAGAGAAGTATATTCAGCAAAGTACTTATGATTCAAAAAGGCTAAGTATTGTGTCCATTTTTCTTCGCAACTTGTATTTTTTTCCAAATGTCATAGTTTGCAGACCAAAAACCTTTTGCAATCACCACTTCATCAAACAGTTCATCCAAGTTTATTGCACTATTTGCAAGAGTTTCATTAATTTGTTCACCTGATGCTTCAATTTCAGACCATGTTAATTCATTGTTGTTTATCCAAATAAAAGATTCTGCTCCACCAAAACTGTTTTCCAATAGCTCAATGTAAGAAAGACATCGGTCATAAAATTTTGTAAACTCTTGTAGGATTGTATTAATATTAATACTTCCATTATTTTCCAGTATTCTAAAAAGTTTTTTTTTTGCTTCTTGAGGTATAAATTTATTATCACGCTTTTCCTCAAGATTTTTTTTTTCAGTTATCTAAGTTCACTGACAATATCAGTTGCACTTGCTTTTGTACTTTCCATAATCAAGGTAGATTTGTTAAACAATGTGAGTTGCCCTTGCACAAACCACAAATACATTTCACCACAATCATTATCAAAGAACTGTTTTATCAACCCTGGACAGTGTTCTTGTGAAATAAACTATGATTTTAATTTTTACCAAATAACCGGGACAAAATGACAAACTGGCCGGGACGCCGGGACCATACCTTCAAACCTGGACAGTCCCGGTCAAATCGGGACGTATGGTAAGCCTAACTAAAATCAATTTTACTAAGTCAATATAATTTTATTATGAGGGAATCGTTATACTTATGTGTTAAGCAATATCAGCGCAATAATTCGAGATATCCCTTTCATTTTAATTATCTTTAGTTGTTAAGAAATAAAATATCTTCTTTCGGTCAAAAACACAAAAGAGGCATTGTTACCAAGTAAAAGATTTCTTTATCCTTACCCCAAAAAATCCGCACTCTGATTGGTTGTTAAATTTGTACTATGCTCTTAGATAATTTTTGTTTGGCGGTAAATTTGACTGAGTTCTTAGACAAATTTCAAATCCTATAGTTAACACACAGCAAATCTCACTGAAATGGGATAAATGACAATCTTGTTGAAGATTAAGATATGGAAAGTGATATAATACTTCTGGCAGATGGGCTTTGTGGTGATAAACAATTACAAGAAAATAACATTGGGGAGATTATCAGTAACAAATCTGTGAAGGAGTAATTTTGTAAACATAATAAATACCGACGAAAGTGGCAAGACCTTATATGGTAATGGAGTTTGAAAATCACACGTTATCTTATGTTATCATGAAGTAGTGTGTCGTGAAATTCTAAATCCACATATATAAATTAAAAAGTAAATGTAAAGCCTAACAAATAAATTCTATAAAAGGAAGAAGAATGGTAAAGAACAGTGCTGTCACAATGACAATACTCGAAATCCCCTTTGTTTTATGCTTCGTCTGCAAATTGTAACGTTTCCACGTTAAATATAAGCCACTGCATAATACAAGCGTTTCCACAACACATTAAAACGGGTATTGCATTTCTAAGAAAAAACATTGAGAGGCACACTGCGTATGACCTAAATTAATTACACTACGAATGGACAGATGGATGTAGGATGGAAAGAAGGGAGGGCTGAAAATCAGGAACGCATGCAACACTAAACACGCGTCTCGCTATTAATGCCACCCCCAACAAGCGTAACGCGATATACAATTACTACTATCACGCGTGTAAGGCCACATGCACTAACTTTTTTTCAGACGGACAGTGATAAAAACACTACCCTTCCCAGAGTTAGGTTTTAAAAAACCTGGAAAACGCTTATTAGGAAAGATGACATTAGATGGATTTACGTTTGAAAACATGACAGTACCCAGACACCACATGGGGATTGAAGTGAACAGGAGGTGGTAGAAAATGCACATTTTGAACGCAGCCACCTAGCTCCCTTAGATTGAGATATTTGGATTCCTTAGGGCTTGCTGACACAGAATATGTTAAGTGTTACGCAAATAGTCCAGGAATTAATAAATTATAGGCAAAAGAAAATAATGAGGGTGTCAGACAACCTAAAAACAATTGATAGCGTTAGTTCGAGACCACTAGTTCAAATAAGCTTGATAAAGCAACAGTGCGTTGAAGCCAGCTCATATTTTTGCTAAATAAAAGCCTGGAACATAAGCAGATGGGAATTTGTGCCAGTATTTGTGCCAGAATTCATTGCTAGTCAACGTATCTGTGTTTATTTCCATGAATTGTGGTAGGTTGAAATATTTGATCTCTTTTTAATGAAAATTGAATGTACATTGATAATTTATGTCTGTATATATGTGCAGTTCAGTAGCGAACATGAGACAAGGCCTATATCTATATATATATTGCTCCAACCTGAACAGAAGGTGTCGGAGAAAAGTCAAACTACATGGAATTACCACATAGTACACTGACACCTACCTTATGACATGGAAGGAATTATAGCTGAAAGTGCAGAGGCGTAGTAACCGTTAGGGAGGTTAATACTGGAGTAAGCTGCTTCAGAAGAAGATAGCAGTTAAACTAAAGCTCTGAACTCTGTGTTTGTGATGTATTGTGCTCAGTCTAGCCAGATAGTATAAATTGGTTCTGAAGTAGGAGGTACATCCTTCTTGTTTCAGGGACTGTGGTCCTAGTTATTGAAGCCGCACCTGGTCTGAGCGTTTGCTGAATCCAGAGGCTACAACATACTCTTTGGTCCCTGTAGTAACCAGTGAGGTGTCTTCAGAACCAGTGAAGAAGTCTAGCAGAGGAGTCTTTGCCTGCCGCCATCACGAAAGTTAAGCCCACTGTGGCCAAAAGAGCTCAACACTATGTACCCCTCGTAAATGACACTAACTTAATTAAAGAGGGGCAATTAATTGTTTTAATGTTCGGAACTGAGACCATCTCCAATACTAGTTCCAACATACACAAGCACATGCAGTCATGATGACCAATAAGAATCTATCTTGAAGAACAAAACCAGTATTACCTCATATTACCACATCACAACTCACACACATAGATTACTAATATTGTATGTCAATGCAAAGACCACATTTATATCTGTGTACATAATATTTGTAATTACATGTTATAATATTGCCTGGTTCACTGTGTAGTTGAATCAGGATCACTATTGTAGAAAAAATCAATACATCTGTATATATCTGAAATTTATCATTGAATCTTTTAAGATAGTCTTCTAGAGTGTTGACTGTTTGTGAGTGTCACAGTATTGTCAAGTATGGTGGAATAATTAAATTGTTTATCTGTTTGTTGTTGTGGTGACTTACACTTCATCATTTGCATAACCCTAGACATAAAACGTTGCCAACACAATATTCCAGAATAATTCTGACTGAGATATAAATATGTGGCAGTAAGTAAGGTTATCTGTAAAACACTACACATATTAGATACAGATACCTTCACAGCTGATCTCAGTCAGTACACTAAGTCCCTATAAATATTTATATCATCCCACTTTACCACATATATTGGGGGTCCGGTCCGGGATATTGAATCCTTTACTAGTATAAATATTGGGGGTAATTCACTTCAGGGAATATAAAAAGTTAAAAGGTATCCTTGGGTGGAATTAAATAAGGTTGAGCTCTTGGTGCCTGTTTTGTCCATTGGATATATAATTACAGATTATATTGTTTAGTTAGATATTTTATTTAATTACCTGGTAGAAAATGGCGGACCTGGCCAAATTTCGATCTGCGGCTGTACAGACTGCAAAAGAGTTGGGATTAGAGGGGCAAGTTATGATTACCTATGTCACTACTGAATGTGACAAATTTATTGAACGGGAAGAAAGAAGATTAGAAAAAGAGGCCGAAAGAAGGTTAGAGGCTGAAAAGGAAATTAAGAGGTTGCAGATTGAGGCTGACAAAGAGGCTAAAGCATTGGAAGCCGAGGAAAGAAGACAGGCTGCAGAAAGAGAAGACAAGAGATTAGCTGCAGAGAGGGAAGCAGGAAAAGAGGAGAAGAAATTACAAAGGGAACATGAGTTACGACTAAGGGAGTTTGAGTTTCAAGGCCATGCTCCTGAAAATGGTGTCAGTCCCTTTGCCTCTGATGCTACGGTTACTCAGGGAGCCTCAACCTCAGCTATAAACTTTCATTTAGATCATTTTGTTGAGAAAGACGATGATATTGAGAGCTATATAAATAGATACGAATTATTAGCTACCACATATGGGTTAGAGAGAGAAAGGTGGAGCTTAAAGTTATCTCAAGGACTTCGGGGGGCAGCTTATGAAGTTTTTGCCAAAATGCACAGAGATGATCAGGAAAATTATGACATGCTAAAGCAGGCTCTTTTGTTAAGATATGAAACGAATGCAGAATTTTACAGAAAAAAATTTAGGAATGCTAAACTACTGTCAGGTGAAACCTATCACCAGTTCTCTGCACGGATAGAGACATACTTGGAGAAATGGACTTCTCTGGGGAAAACCCAAGATCTTAAGGAAATGGTCCTTATAGAACAATTAAGAGAGTCCATGGCTCCAGACCTGAGAAAGTTTCTCATGGAACAAGGTGCAGAGAGACTGGGTGAGTTGCTAAATGTTGCAGAAAGGTATCAAGCGGCCCAAGCAGAAGTATCAGGTAATAAAAAGAAACAGGTGGATAATTTTAGGGCACCACAGAACTTTAATAAATTTGATCATAGGGATCAAAACAAAAGTAAGCACCAATTTGATAGGCCACGGTATGAAAATAAAAATAAAAACCCACAATTCGATGAAAGGAAATATGATGAAAGAAAATCCTTCAACCAAGGGAAAAGGTGGTGTAAGAATTGTAAGATGAACAATCATGACACTGACCATTGTAGAAGGAAACCTCCTCATTGTGCTGCTATGACATCGGGGAAAAAGGAAAAAAAGGTCAAACCTGCAGAACTACAGGAACCATACCACCCCCCAGTGTGTGAAGATGTCATCTGTAATGGTGTCACTATAAGATGTTTATATGATACCGGTTTAGATTACGATTCCGTTGTGAGTTCTCACCTGGTGCAGGCGGATCAATACACCACAGAAACAGTGGAGATTCAAACTGTTCCAGTTGCTGATTCCTTACTGATATGGGCTCAGGGTTGCTCACATTGAGCGTCATGACCTCTGTCTTCTTTAGGTTGATGTTCAAGCCCACCTGCTGGCTATACTTATTAAGTCTATCAGGTTTTTTTCCTGGATGTGTTGATGTGAATGTGCTAGCAGTGCAATGTCATCTGCATATTCCAGATCTTCCAATGTAGAAAATGTAGTCCATCTTATTCCTCTTGGATTGCCCTCTGTTGTCTGGCGCATCACCCAGTCTATGACTGTTAAAAATAGAGTGGTTGATAAGGGGCATCCCTGTCGTACTCCTGTCTTCACTTCAAAGGTTAGGTTGCTCTGCCCAATGCTGCACGTAAAGTTGGCATAAAGGCTTTTTATGATTGACACTATGCAGCTTGGAATTCCATAAGCCCTCAGTATTTTCCATAAACTGTCCCTATGTATACTGTCAAAAGCCTTTTCAAAATCAACGAAATTAATGTACAACTGTCTCTGCCATTCTGATCACTGCTCTATAATGTTCCTGAGGGTAAATATATGATCTACACATCTTCTGTTTTTTCTAAATCCTGCTTGTTCTTTCCTCAGTTTTTGGTCTACTGCTTTTGAGATTCTCCGTTTAATTATCCTGCCTAGTATTTTGCTGGGAACTGAGAGAAGAGTTATTCCTCTCCAATTATTGCAGTCTGCAAGATCTCCCTTCTTGGGCAATTTGACAATTATTCCTTTTCTCCACTCTGTAGGTGTTGTCCCTGTTTTCCAGACTTGTGCAAATAGTGGTTCTAATAGTTCTGCTGCTAGCTCTGGGTCTGTCTTAAATAGCTCTGCATTTAAGTTATCATGACCAGGAGCTTTTCCATTCTTTAACCCTTTGATTGCTGTGATGATTTCTTCTTTTCGTGGGATGTCTGTATTAACATCTAGATCATTTTCAGCCTCAGGAATATTCAATTGTGTCTCTGTTGGTTCCTTATTCAGAGTTTCTCTGAAATGCTCTGCCCATCTTGTTTCCTGTCTGTCTACTGTTGTGATGAGATTTCCTTGCTTATCTCTTACTTATGTAATATTGTTTGCACCTCGTTTTCCACTGATGATTTTAGTTATTTTGTATACTGTGCTTTGTTCATTTCTCAGTGCTGCCTCTTCTGCCTGTCTTGCAAGGTCATCCAGAAATGTCCTTTTGTTAGCACGGGTTTGACATTTAACTTCCTTGTCCAGCTGACTGTACTGTTCACTATATATTGCCTTTAATCTGGGAGACTTGGCTTCTGTTTTCTTTCTTTTCATTTCCTTTCTCTTCGCTATGGTGTTTAGCGTATCTGGTGTTATCCAGTCTTGGCTCTTTCTTTCCTGGAATCCCAAGCATGACTTGCTGCTTTCCTTGTATATTGTTGAGATGGTGTTGAATCTCTGGTCAACATCATCGGTCTCTGTTCTTTCCTGGCTTTTGATAATCTCATATCTTCTCTTTACGTCGACCACGAAAGCTTTTCTGGTGAGGGGATCCTTCAGTTTCGTGATGTTGTATCTTTTCTGTTTGACTGCAACTGGTCCAGCAGCTCTGAGTTTCACTTTCAGTCTTGCTACTACTAGGTGATGATCACTTCCCACATCTGCGCCTCTTCTTACTTTCACGTCTTGTAGTGCATGTCTCCATCTGCCATTGATCATTATGTGATCTATCTGGTTTCTGTCTCGTCCGTTTGGTGATTCCCATGTTAACTTGTGCACTTCCTTGTGTGGAAAAAAGTGTTCCTCCAGTGACCAGGTTGTTAATACTGCAGAAGTTATTAATTTGTCCCCATTCTCATTTGCTGTTCCACTGCCACATTTCCCCATTACTCTTTCGTTATAATTATTGTGTGCTCCCACTTTCGCATTTAGGTCTCCCATTACTATAATTAGATCGTACCTGGGTGTAGTTTCCATTTCTTTTTGTACCTGTTGATAGAAAGTTTGTTGGTGCATAGCATTGTATAATTGTGGTGCTGGTGAACCTCCCTCTTAGTCTTGCTCTTATCAGTCTGTTGTTGATGGGTTTCCATTCCAGTAAAGACCTTTCCATTCCTTTCTTCGGGATAATGGCTACACCTTCGTTGTGCTGACCATCCTCTCTGCCAGAATAAAGTACTGTTTCCCCTGTAGCTGTTTTTATTCTCCCCCTACCTGTCCATCTGCTCTCGCTTATTCCCAGGATATGTATCTTGTAGTTCCTCATCTCTGCTGTGATTTGTCTCAGCTTTCCTGCCTCATTCATAGTTCTGACATTCCAAAAACTAATTCTGGTTTCTTTAATTATGTTACATTTTTAATCTATAAGTGATTATAGAACCTGTTTATCTGTAACTTTGAAGTTAATTAGTTAATTAGTTGGATGAATCACTCTTGAGTGAATTGTATGTCTTTACCCGTATGAATCAAACTGTTTTAAATACATAAACATAAAGGGCTTTAAAATTAAAATTGATGAAACACCTTCCATGACAGTTTAGATGATCTCAGTTGTTGTGCTTGCTTTCCTTTAAATTCTTGTGAGGTTCCCTAAAGTAAAAACATCCTTCTTCTCCTTATATCTCTGCTAAGAGTAATCTTTAACGAAGATTGATACTTTTGAAGACCCTCATCATCATACTCTAAGTCTGGCCATTTTTGTACCTCTACTGCGAAGCAGGGGAGACAATCACGTCACATTCATAAATAAATATCCGGTTTATATATACGGTATATATATATATATATATATATATATATATATATATATATATATATATATATATATATATATATATATATATATATATATATATATTATATATATATATATATATATATATATATATATATATATATATATATATATATATATATATATATATATATATATATATATATATATATATATATACTGAAGCACATTAAAAACGCACCACCTGTATAATCCAGGAACAGAGTGTGAAATGTAAATATAAGTGTGTACAAGTTTACATATTTGGAATCTTTATTCATTTTCCTATGAATCCATGCTGGTCATTAATTTGTACATTTGATTGTTATGAAATTCATTGCATTCTGTGCAGGCAAGGGAGAAAACCAAAAATACAAATAAATGCACGTGCGTTATCCTGCTGGAGAAGCTGCAAGTCTGGATAAATTGTGAACGCAGGAGCAGCCAGTGCATCCAGAACCTCATCTCGATATGTCACAGCATTAACATTTCCACGGAAGACGTGAAGAGGCAAGCGATAGTGAAAACTGAATCCTCCCCAAATGTGAATACTGCCACCTCGAAATCGGTTGACACAGCAATCTGCAAAGCGCTCTTCACACCGTCGCTAAATCCGCATACGTCCATCTGCAAAGGATATGTTGAATCTGTTCTCGTCTGTGAATAGGACAGCATTCCACTGCAGTCTAGTCCATCTGATATGTTGCTCTGCCCATTGCAGGCGCTGCTAACGATGTCTGTGAGTCAAGTTTGGCCCAACATAAGGTCGTCTTGCAGTAAGGCCTGTATCTCTGAGTCGTCGTATGACTGTCATTCGAGAGACTTGTCCATGTCTACCCACTATTGCTCTTGCTGTTTGACTTGCCGGGAGAGTACGATTCCTTAGGTGACTCAGCACAATATGACGATCTTGCGCAGGGGTAGTAACTCGTGGTTGGCCACTCAGAAGTCTATCCCGGGCACTGCCAGTGGTTCCGTAACGTTCATTGAGACGTACAATAGTGCTGTGGTGGCAATTCATCCTTCTGGCAATGGCCCGCGAGCTCATTCCGGTCTCCAACATACTAATGGCTCGTTGGCGGTCGTTTTCAGATAGTCATGGCATTTCAAGTACATGTACTGGGTGTTTTGTCTCAACGGCCTTTTTATACCGAGTATACTGCCACAACGCGTACACATTTTCAGGGTCATAGCTATTGGGAATCGTGTTGCAAATGTAACTTTCATCGTTTTCATGTAGTCTGTACACACACCCGTGGGTTGAATCTTGCACTTTCCATTCCAGCAGCCATTCGCTCTCTACCTCATGGCAAACACGGGGAAAATCCATTCCCACACTTTTTTTTTGCCAGCTTCTCGGCATCAGTATATATAATAGTGGTGCGTTTTTAATGTGCTTCAGTATATATATATATATATATATATATATATATATATATATATATATATATATATATATATATATATATATATATATATATATATATATATATATATATATATATATATATATACACGTTCACACAAAGTGGCCTTTTGGCTAAGATCAAAGTGTCTTAGCCAGGGCCGAGATCACAAATATTTTACACATTTTACTCAATAAAGTCAATAGACCTCACTTTGAGCCCAGAAGGGGTAATTTAAAGAGGAAAAAAAACAATTAATAATACTTTGCTGAATTATCTTCGGCTAGGGGCTCAATAAGTACGAGTCAAATATATATCTCACAGAAGTGGGCGTGGGATACAAAGTTTACAACAAACTTAGCAAACGCTGTTGTTGCACTTACTGTCCTAGAAATCCCTGTGAAACTCCTAGAGATTGGAGCATTTTTATCACTACCAAGAGTTATCTTGAGCAAAGGTTTAGAAACCTCTTCATTTTACCCAACTGTCGGGCCATTTTTGGACCACTACGACAGATCAAGGGAGACAAGCCGCGAAAGGGAGCATTAGAATACCTTGATGCACGGTTCCTGCAAGGTGACCGGCTGTAGTAGTGTTTCCCTGCTTGATTTGGAGCAAACAGAGAAATGAATGAATGAAGAGATAAGTAAACAAATAGATAGCACGAAATTGACAAAAGGTTAATGAGAAAGAAAGACAAAAGAAAGACAGTATATCGATTAGGGAAAAAGAGAGACAGAAAATAGAGAGAGGAGAGCGAGAGAGAGAGAGAGAGAGAGAGAGAGAGAGAGAGAGAGAGAATGAATGAACGTGCAGCAAAGAATGCGAAAAGATGTGTGGTGGTGCAGCTATGTTCTGTAAGAAGCGGAAAGGAAATGAGATCAGAAACTACAGTACTTTCAGGTGCCCAATCTTCTGCGACACTAAACAAATATTCAACAAAGAAATTCAACGATTCTGCAATTTCTGTGCAGACTTTTTGTGACATTACGTAATGTCGAGACTGCCCTGCTGTATTGATTCGTTGAACAAGTGCGCGCGCACTTGCAGAAGGTTACTGTGCTAGGGCAGGCTGGTATTTCGACGCACAACGTCGATTTTTCGACAACTCAGCTCAGATTTCCCGCGTAGTTCTGTGCAAGGATGTTTATCGTTCTGGAGATATCTTTACTTATTTATTGGATCGTGACTGGGCCTATGTCAGATTCAATATCAGATAAAATTATCCTATAGAGTGGTAAGGTAATCGAAAAACTACATAGTTATCTATTTGCCAAGTTGCAATGACAGATGATCACCCGTGTGTTACCGGGGCCCGAAAGGGGAGCAAAGAATAGTAACACTGCACCCTACCACGCATGTCGTAAAAAGCGACTAAGGAGGGTTTGGGCATGGGGCTGTTTACCCCATCCCGTAAAAACTTCGCACAGCGGGCTGATCACCTGCTTGCCAACCAATCTGATTACGGAAACAATGATAGATTGTTTGGTCTGTTTTTGTTCCACAAAGACGCCAAGGGCGTGGTGGAAACAGCGATAGATTGATCAATTTGTTGTTGCCCTAAGACGCCATTAGGCGTACTGGCCACATACTGCTTTGCCGGTTGATGGCTAAGGATGGAAGAAGAAGAATGACAGATGAGAAAATCGGGACCTCAATGACAAACGACAGATTTTCGTTCAGCCCCCCCGCTTCTTTAGCCCTCCTCAATGGCGTATCACAAAGGGTGGTGGTGGTCCGCCCGGGTGACAGCCAGGATGAAATGGGTGCCACTAGACACTATTATGACTACTGAACTGCTAGAGAATCTGCTTATAAGCATACTATATTTGTATATGCATTTATTTATGGGGGATGCCAAAGGATGGATTCGTGCTGTGTGCCAAACGCTTTAAGTACGCCCCTACCTCTCCCGAACGGAACTCTTCCAGACACACATAAAACTATAGAACAGCTACTTCCTAATGCACATTGTACACGACTCCTAATGTGAGGTAGTGGATGGAGTAGGCAATCTCACATCGTAAAATAAATTGTTTCAGAAACCATCACAGCTGTGGGGGTCCATTACATCGTTAACGAGCGTTAACAAGAACAGGAATAATGAAGATACTCTTGTCTGAAAGAGGCTGGAATATTTATAAATAAAGTGAACATGAATACAGGTAGGCCTATACAGAAGTAGGCCATTGTACGGGTGGCGTGGTTGGGGTATATGTGAAAAGTGAAGCGGGGTTTCACAAAACATACAGCATTGACCTACATTGTGAACGGACAGATACCTGTCTCTTTCTCGAGCGTGCATGTTAAGCCCTATACTTGTGGGCAAGGGCGGGCTGGCATTAATGGGGCCTCGGGAGGAAAAAAAAATCACTGGCTCCTGATTATCGATTCCATTTGGAGAGGTTAGGAAAGCGTGAGCACATCTACTGCTGTGAACCCTCGATCAGTGCCTGAAATGTCCTATGTGTGGACTAAAGTTTGACATCATTTTAGGCTGAGACATTCTTCCCTGTGATATTTCTATCCATCTGACCCCTAACCCTACCACGCCATTGACAACATAAAACCTGTCGATCCGGCAGTTATATGTCTGCCTGTCTACCGGACAGCGCCGGATTATCCGCTAAGTTCACAACCACGGAACGTGTGCGTAGTAAAAAACCCCACAACATTTCACAACCCCGCACCACATCGTAACATCTCAGCATCCCCCCCCCCCCCCAACCCCGTCTTTTTTTTCTTTGCGTTACGAATTTCTGAACGGCCTCTAAGTTCAAGGACGTGCTTACAATGGTCATACCCATACGCGCGCGCACACACGCACACACAAGAGACAAATTCAAATTAATTGTTCATGACAACTTTGAATGAATTATGTGTGACTACTTCCGATCTGCACGTTCGATTGCTACTTACTTACTTAGTCGTTCCCCTTCTACCGTGAGGTGTAGAGGTTTGGAAGAGAGAGCGCCAGACTATCCTATCGGCTGTCTTCCTCCTGGCCTGGTTCCATTCTAGTCCTCGGTCCTTCAAAGATTGTCTAATGTTGTCCTCCCAGCGGACTCTGGGTCGTCCTGGGGTCTGGATCCTTGGCTCTTTGTTTCCCATGCTTGTCGTGGTAGCCGACTGTAGCAAAGTTTGATTTGCTGGGGAGGTTATGATGGTATCCTAAAAGAATGAAATCCGTGTCTGTATTAACCGTGTGAGGTCAAGCACATGTAGGCCCCTGACTCTAAAAGATGATGATGAAATATGTGAAGGGTACCTAACGCTACCTTCCTAGATCTCACACGGTCACTATTTTGGCTCTAGTGTCTGGTGTATGATGTACCTAGTGTCTAGGGGAGAAATGAAATGATGGTACACAACACAAAAACACTTTAATTTTCTATGAGGAAATGAATAAAATCAGTGGTTAAGTTTTCTTTAAAATGAATGTTTTTTTCTGTACAATTTAATCTGCCTGTCCAGCCATATCTTTTGGACAGGTCTTTGAAAATGAGGACAAGATAGTTTACAGAAAAGATCAACTAAAAGTGTGTGGACAATATGCCCAATAACTATAAAGTCAATATATATATTTCCTGTGGGAATGTTCACAGCGTACACTTTATTCATCTGACAGGGAGAGTCACTGTGTATGAGGGGCTGTAGTTTCATCACACCCCATAAACTTCCTGAGTATGATTTGAAATACCCGTGTTTATTAAACGAAAATGTCAGATATACCCAGGTGCTTAACACATCACCTGGGATTCCTTGTAGAATGATAATAACAGTATGAAGTTGCAGATAAATCTCGATCTCTCAAAAATTGGGGGGGGGGGGGGGGGGGGGGG
>JAMPIV010010987.1:0-40000 GCA_024509875.1 Oreohelix idahoensis
TCGGTGGCCTAGGATAGAAATTTCGCTAAAACCAATATAGGCTTTAGAGGGTTTCGCTGTCAGGTTTTGCGCACGCAAAGTAGACAGCAATTCATCTAACCCTGAATAGTGATCTTCCCAAGTATCGCTGAAAAGACAGATGTCGTCTAGATATGCAATGACATCTGACCGATAAGATAGGATTCGGCGCATCATGCGTACGAATGTAGCTGGTGCGTTCATAAGACCGAAAGGCATAAAATTCCATTGGAACAAACCTCTAGGTGTTGAAAAAGCCGTCAGAGGTTTGGCGCGTTCAGATAAAGGAACTTGCCAATATCCTTTAGACAAATCAAGTTTAGTGAAAAAATGAGATTTGGAGAGTCGAGTAAGTAGCTCTTCCAGTAAAGGCATAGGTTCGGCATCGAACTTCGTTACTTGATTCAATTTTCGATAGTCAACGCAAAGACGTATGTTATTGTCTTTTTTACGCACAATAACCATCGGCGAAGGATATGCAGAGGTGGATGGTTCGATTATTTTCAAATCTATCATCTCATCCAACTCTTTCTCGACCTGTGCTTGAAAATGTATAGGTATAGGATAAGGTCTAACCCTAATAAGAACAATGTCATGTTCAATGACATGCGTTTGTCCAGGGATGTCAGTGAGTACATCCTGAAATGTTTGCAACATAGTTGAAACTTGTCGCTGTTCTCCTAGAGACAAATCAGGAGAGACAGTAACGTTCTTCCATGATTCACTGGAATGAAGTGGGATCATTGGAAGAGGAAGATTTACATCTGAAAAACTTGTTTCCTCATCCTGTATCACGGACAGTGATGAGTAATGACCATGTTGTACTGGAGAATTGTCCGTTGCTTGGAAAATGGGTTGCAAATAATCCGGACGTTCATGGAATTCAGTAAGCATATTGATGTGGAAGGTTTTATGCTTCCCATCAATATCGACAATATAGTCGACATCGGAAATTTTCGATATTATATCGTACGGACCTTTCCAAGAAATAAGTAATCTGTTTTCCCTACAAGGTAGTAATACAAATGCTTTGTCACCAGGACAAAGTTGTCGTAAGCATCTCTTCTTATTGGCAAATTGCCTTGCCTTCTGTTTCGCAAATTCAGAAGAAGAAGTTGCTAATTTGCATGCTTCGATAATTTTTTGTCTCAACGCGATGACATATTCGTAGGATGACTTTGTGTCATCGTCAATATTGTCAGATGTAATGAGATCGTGAAGCAACGACATAGGGCCACGCGGACGCGCGCCAAAGACGAGTTCAAAGGGAGAAAATCCTGTATGTTCATTGGGTACCTCTCTGTAAGCGAAGAGGGCCGCAGGTAAAACTCTGTCCCAGTCTTGAGGATGATCCTCAGTTATCTTCCCCAGTAAGTTTTTAAGTGTTCTATTAAGGCGTTCGACCATACCATTAGACATTGGATGGTAGATACTACTTAAAGATCTATCTATCTGCAGAGTAGACATTACTTGAGACATGGTATCTGATATTAGTTGGGTGCCATGGTCTGACAATATCTCTCCGGGGAACCCCAGACGAGAAAATATAAGCCAAAGAGCATCTGCAATATCAGCAGTAGTAATGCTCTTCAGAGGAATAGCCTCTGGCCAACGTGTGCACATATCAACACACGTCAAGATAAACTGATGTCCTCTGGCAGACTTGATCTTAAATGGACCAATAATGTCTATGGCCATTTTTTGGAACGGCCGAATAGGAATGTCCGCCGCCTGAATGGGTGCAGCATGCCGTGGACCTTTGGATTTAACTTCCTGACATACTTTACAAGATCGACAATAAATCCGTATGTCCTTGTTTACCAATGGCCAAAAGAAAGCCGCAAGGACTCTTGACTTAGTACGGGAAAAACCCATGTGTCCAGCACACTGAGAGTCGTGAGCGTGCTGCAAAAATTTTAACTCTCAAATTCTTGGGAACCAGGATTTGAGAATGACTTGACGTAATGGAGTCTTGAACCATACGTACAAGTACGCCATTCTTCTTTGTAATCCACGATTTACGACTTGTGTCTTTATTCGGATCACCTTTAGTTGCAAGAATGAAGAATTTCTTCAGAGTGGGATCATCTACTTGCTGTTTTATAAACGAGTCACGAGAAATTACCAAGGGATTATCTTGGTTATGCACTTCATTATCTTCAGTAGATGAAGTTTGAGGCATATTAAGAGCCTGAGCTCTAGTGACTACAGCGTTAGCAATCTGCATGTTTTGCCTTTCCCACGTGGAAATTTGTTGCGGAGTGCATTCCTTGACTCCATGAATGCGACCGATGATGAGGTCAGCGATCGGATTCGGAAGAAGACATGCGTGTACATCTCCTGTAAAGAAAGGAGTAGCCATCCTAATGATAGCAGTAGAGTATTTCTCTAATGTGCCGCCAAATGTTACACATTTGACTACTTGTCCAGTGGCACGGGAAGGATCTACGAGTGACTGCCTAACACCAATTGTGGTGCATCCAGAATCAAATAGCACAGAGACTGGATTGTTATTCACTAAACCCTTATGTAAGACAAGAGAACCTCTTCCATCATGCGCGACTGATGCCGGAAGAGCAGGAAGAGGATGGCCACAGCTTAAAGTAGACACTGTGGTTGGCTCAAATAACGTTTTGCATTGGGGGCACTGAGATGCTCTCCCAAAATCAAAAGCGGCACATGCCATATTACTAGCATCATTATTATCTTTACTCTGTTTATAGGCTTCATGGGACTCTTGTTGTACAGAGTTTGCCTGAAAATGTGGTTTATGTCTTTTGTTTTGAGATCTACCTCGGTTATTATCACCTCTGTAGTTATTGTTACCTCTATTGTAACCCCTATTTGGGTTTGAGTCATAGTTCCCTTGGTTACCATTATCATATTCATTATAATGAGTATCTCTGTAATTATGATCTTGTTGACTCCAAGACGGATAACCCTGATAGTTTCTATAATTACTTCCTCTACGGAAATTCCAATAATTATGACCACCCCTGTGTCGAGAGCTATCAGCTCGTCTCCAGTTCTTTGAAGAAGAACCCTGAAATGATTGGTTACCTTGGTTTTGATAACTATTATGGTTACCTTTTTTATCAAATCTGTTTTGAGGTCCCTGAAATCTGTGTGAATAATTGGGATTGTATGGTGTTGCTGAAGCAACTGGCATACTCTCCTTAATCTTAGTGTTGCCAAAAGTCACGTCGGGGTGTGCAGTGACATATTGGGAACAATATTCTTCCATTTCTTTAGAGATTTGGGTTTACGCTCATGTATAAATTCAAGGAAAGGTTTGTTCACACATGACATAATCTTATCTCTGAGCAACAAATCCATAAGTCCTTCATACGTTTTTTCTGTTTTGGAAAGCTCAATCCAACGATCAACTGTGAGACGTGCCTTTGCAGTGAATTCTGAGAATTCTACACCGTCTCAGGCACCATCGTTTTAAATAAAAGGCGATAGCCTTCCTCACTTAGCTGATATTTTTTTATCAAAGCAGCCCTAATGACATCATAATTATCCTTATCTGCTTCTCCTACAAGGCATAATCTAGTCAAAGATTCACCTTTCAAGTTTTCTGATAATTGATTAGCGTATTGTGATTTATCCACATTATGTGTACGACAAGAACGTTCAAATCTATCCAGCCAGAATGTAATATCGTCACTGGACTGATTGAACGGTGGAACCTTAACCTTGTAAGTAGAAGGTTTACCATTACCACTAGATGCCTGATTAACATTACTCATACTTGTCAATCTCAATTTCTCCAACTCAAATTCATGTTCTCTTATTGCTTTTTTCTCTTCAGCATCTAATCTTTTTTGTTCAGCCTCCCTGTCTAATCTTTTTTGTTCAGCTTCCCTGTCTAATCTTTTTTGTTCAGCTTCCCTGTCTAATCTTTTTTGTTCAGCTTCACTGTCTAATCTTTTTTGTTCAGCTTCACTGTCTAATCTTTTTTGTTCAGCTTCCCTGTCTAATCTTTTTTGTTCAGCTTCACTGTCTAATCTTTTTTGTTCAGCCGCAGCTTCTCTTTCTAATTTTTTTTGTTCAGCTTCAAATCTCCTTTCCTCCACCTGCATCTGCAATTTCTTTTGTTCAGCAGCAGCCTCAGCTTCTCTTTCTAATCTTTTCTCTTCCGCCATAGCTTTTCTTTCTTCTGCAGCTAATGCTTTGTCATATTGAGCAACAGCCCATTGTTCTAATTGTTGACCAGTCTTATCAAGGGCTTTCCCTTGTGTAATGAAGTATTCTAATGTAGACATGATGTCTAACAATAATACTAATCACCTGAACCAATAATAATACCACAAGTTCTCAATGACTTGATTAATCAGTATACTATCCCAATATCTGTGGGTCACAAGCCTTTAATAAGGTCTTGTATAATAGTAATAATAATCAGGTACTGGTTTATACCATAATCCAAGTGCAGTGCACAGGCAATTGTGTCTTATGAAATATACCTATATAAAACATATGTCAACCAACAGAATACATAAAGTACAAATAGGACTGACAATACAAGAACGTTTGCAGAAATCAAAATAAATCAAATAGGGAAATCAATGAAAATAATCACTGAATCTGCAAAGAATAACAACACAAATGACGTCACAATATATGAATATAAATTGTGAATAGAACTGAAAGATAGAAAAGGTTAGACCAACAAATTACAAACAAATCAAAACAAAACTAAAGAACAAAGAAATATTACAAAAATAACAATAATTACAGACTTCACAGCTAACACAAAAGCAACAGTTGTCGCAGCAAATTTTCAATCAAGAAAATTGCACCTATAGAAAACGCCCACAACGGACCCTCTATGACGTGGGATATTCTGTTGTGAGGACGCCGCCCAACCTTAAACACAACCCGCTGACATAGAAACTAACATACTATACAAACAAATAACATGTAAACATAAATATATATAAATTATGTGTATGATAGTATGTGTTGCAAAATAGGCTCAGTTTTACAGTAATGGCAAAGTTATTTTTATGAAAATAAACAAACTGCCACTTTATTCAATTAAACATTCTGGCCTTAAATATTAAAGTTCATATACAGAAAACAAGAAGATCCATCGATGAAAATAGGACTTCTTAGTTCACTAATACTGTCTTCCTGTTAATATTACAAGAATTGATCCAACTGTTCCGTAAAACTCTGTAATGTCTAATGTAAAAATGTCAACAACGCTGACCTACATACTGCATTCACTTGACAGGTCACGTGACGAAGTGTTGACAAATAGCAAACCAATACTGCAAGTGTGTCGTATCAGCCACAGGAAACGGTCTGGTATCGGTACTCTGTTGACTTCTGAACTTCTGCGAGGTCAAACCCAGAAAGCTGGTCCACCAGTTGATAAAGTTGTTATTTTATTCCCGTTAATGATATCCACCAAAAGGATAAATATAAGTGGATGGAAGCAGACATCATCATCATCAGTTGATAAGATCTCTATGGTGTTGTTTGCTCCACTGTAGTGTATGGAATGTCAACTTGACCTACGCAGTGGTGTGTAGACATGGATTGAGTGTATAATGTGCGAATGATAATAAGGGTTCGTGGTGTTGACAAATGTTCTTTTCTCACACTCATGTATGGCTGGAAGTCATCGACACCAACGACTGTGTACCTTTACTAAAGTTTAATTGGACGTACACACTCGACAGCACAGATAGTGACAAATCACAGGTTGGCATAATACATCATGGTACAGTGGATAACTGGTCTTGCAATGTTATGTTACATGGGCACTCATGTAGAATAATATTATAATGGACTGTCAGTAGCCAAGCACCCAGTATTGCCCATATATATATATATATATCAACTGAGTTTACTGACAAAGCACGTCAGATTATAAACAATATCCAAGATGGCTTCTACCTAATCTCGTCTAGCGAAGATTTTTTAACATAAGGTTCAGCACAGTTTTTTCATATAATAATATTGAACCGCTAATAACAGGTTCTCATGTGTAGCAGTGATCTCTGGACTAAACAAGCGATAATACGGGCATCCCTTTTCTCTTCTTGAAAGTCACTACATGTTTGGTTCCAAGATGGCTTCACTCGTGAGCTGTCACTCACGTTTGGATACAGATAATGAATCTGTCCTAAAGTTAGTCATTCATAAAACATTTCATTGCTCTGTAGATTTGATCATGAACAATTGACTGCAATCTACAGGATATAGTGCTGCTAGGAAACGAAGTCGTTTTCATCGAGTCAAATATATTCTCTTAGACATTCAAATCGTACCTATCGAAAATGGTGGCTTCGTACGAGAGTTCATAAGAGTGTCTATTATTACCTTGGTATCAGAAATATGATTCTGCCATTCCTTGGCAATACGAATAAACACTGGGGTAAAGCATACACGATAGGTCTAGACGACTATCACTTTCCCCACAAATACTGAGATCACTTTTTTCCCCGGCGACAAGCCGACATAGAAGACACAGTCCCTATCAGGACGAAGCCAAATCACACCACCCTCTAGCGACACATCCGCCGAATAGCCTTTGACCTCTCTAGAGACAACAGAACATATAGTTCGACTTAGATATGTAAAGATATACAGATATAAGACAGACTCGTCCTACTCAGACAAACAATACACGTAAATTCAGGCCATAGATATTCTGAAGCAAGAACAATCTATTACTACCCAAACAAAGAATAAATCGCAGAAAACTGGATTTATCCGCGGAGTTCGATCGAAAGAGCCGACACAACTTTCAAGGGAAGTAACTCAATAATGACTTTTCCTTAAGCACTATTTTGTTTACAAAATATTTGCGAACATAACAAGTATACCAATGTATAATATTGTAAGATATCAAAGACTGCACGTAACAGGGTCTTTTTGGTTTTGTTTCTGGTGCCTGTGCGTGCTATTTTGTAATATTTTTTTTTAGCACAGTGGTCGGAGTATACAGTAATTTTCAATCAACAATAAGAGGCCGGCCAAAACAGGTTGGCGGGCCGGTCAAAACTGGTTGGCGGGCCGGATCTGGCCCGCGGGCCGTAGTTTGGCCACCTCTGCTCTAGTGTATGGTATACCTAGTGTCTAGGGGAGAAATGAATAATGGTACACAACAATCAAACACTTTAAGTTTCTATTAAAGAAGATAATAACTAGCAGTTAAGTTTTTCTTTGAACAATTATTTACAATTTATTTTGCCTGTCCATTCATAGCTTGTGGACAGGTCTTTGAAAATAAGGACAAGATAGTTTACAGAAAAGAACAATTAAAAATGTTGGGACAATCTGCCCAATAACTAAAAGTTATTATGTAGTTATAAATGTCCTTCCTGTATGAAATATTAAATTAGTTCACTTTATTTATCTAACGGGAGAGTCACTGTATATGAGGACTGTAGTTCATCCTACACCCATAATATTCGTGTGTAATATTTTGAAACACAAGAAAATGTCAGAGATGCCCCAGATGTTTTACTCTTCACCTGGGAGTCCTTGTTGTAAAATATTTCAATGTGTAGTTGCAGAACACACATACCTAGGAAGCATAGTAACACCAGACGGTGGGGCAGGCAAAGACATCAACATCAGAATGAATAAGGCAAGAACAGCCTTCTTTAGCCTAAATAACATCTGGAAGTCCTCCCAATACAGCACAAGCACAAAATTAAGATTATACCAGAGTTGCGTGCTTTCTGTGCTTCTCTATGGTGCGGAATGCTGGAGAGTCACAGAGAAGGAAATGTCAAAATTGTCCTCTTTTCACACAACATGCCTAAGAAAAATTCACCGCATCTTTAGGCCGAATACCATCACCAACCAAGATCTGCTTACTCGTAGCAAGCAAGAGGACATGCACACCATCATAGCTGGCAGACGCTGGAGCTGGGTTGGTCATGTCCTCAGAAGAGACCCCAATGCCATCACAAGAACAGCTATGCTTTGGACCCCTGAAGGAAAGCGAAAGAGAGGCCGACCAAAAACAACTTGGCAAAGGACTGTGGAGGCTGAGATGCAAAGAATGAACCAGAGTTGGGGCACTGTACGAAGGATGGCCACCGACCGTGCAAAGTGGAATCAATTTGTTGTTGCCCTACAAGACGCCACTAGGCGTGATGGCCACTGACTGCTTTGACGGTCGGTGGTTAAGGATCGAAGAAGAAGATAATTATAACAACATACATCAGTCAGATACCGTTTAATGTGTGGACTCAACAATGTCTGCTTCCGACATGTCCTTCACTTTTTCCCCAATAGCAGTATCTAACTTGGTAGTTGGACCAAACATAGTAAATTTCATAAAATATCCTTACCACAATCAAGAAATATATAAACAAATGACGCTGATTTTGAGAAGAAATGGCCTCAGCTTCCTACGAACTGCACAGACTGTGAATTTATTCTTTATTTAAGTTTAAAATTAACACAGCTGTTTTTCCGCGTATCTGTATACAAATTTTAGTTCAACTGGCAATGAATAGTCAAAGCCTTTTGCTAATATTTACCAGCACCAGCCAATCGAAACGTTTTACTACTTGAATTCAAAAGCAGTTTGAATGAAAAACCAAAATAATTTCAAATAATTTCTTCGTCTGGTGGTCAATTGGCCAGTCTGCTTTTGTCATGCCCAATACAAAAAGATATTACATTTAGGATTACATTTCTCCTACCGCTCCCCTTGTCAGTCATACTCTTTTTCCCCTAAGCGAATTTGAATGTACCTCCCTGCCTCTCCCAAGCTTGCGTCCCCCTAACGTTACCAAAAAAAAAAAAACATAAGCAGGAACACCAGTATGTCTGATCGAGTGTCTTTAGATATTAGTATTTCTTCAATAACTTCTCTAATACTGGGACTATCATATATTTTAAAGTACATTCTTACTCAGCTAACTCTACGTCATACTACCATATAATTCTTATGGGAAACTTCATAATGGTTTAAAATTTCCAATTTATGTCATCGTCCATCGTCAAATAAAATTTTGCACAAGTCCGCCATCTTTCCTCTCCTTCATCTTGCGAGCATGTATTTTTCAAATAACTAACTTGTTTTAGTTACGTCAGAAATGCTACCACTAGGAGGAAATAAAATTGTCTGCGTGGTGATGCCTTGGCTGGCTTTTTCGCAGTGTGTATATATGCGTTGCAGACTGTGTCAGCGAAGCGGGGTGTAGACGGGGCGGGTTTAGAATTTGCGTTACTAATTAGTATTGTATCGTGTAATACTACCAAAAAATGTAAGGATTCCTACTAATTTTGCTACAAAGTTGACAGAAAGTGTTACTTCAGATAGCTATATTGCGGCATGCTTCCGCCAATAGTTAATTGTAAGGCTAGACTACAAAGTGTAATCAGCAGATTGGGCAAAAGTTAAATATTAGTAGTGTTTTTCGAAAACGAAACTAAAGCGTGTCAGACTTTTTTCCGTGAAATCGTTCTATAGGCTTAGCACTGTGCAAAAAGCAGCGCTGCTGGCTTCGAGGATGCCAACCGTCAGACACATGAGGGCTAATGTATTTATTATCGTTTTATGTCTAAATCTTACTGAATTGAGCGTTTATTCTCGCATATTTTGCTACAGTTCGTATGGTTACCCCTGGAAATGCGGAGTTAGCTTCGGCGACGAATTTGTAGCCACGGAGGCCCCATTCACCGACCGATCTCTGAGTTCCTGTTAACCAACCGATCTGTGAGGCCCTGTTAACAACTGATCTGTGAGGCCCTGTTAACCAACCGATCCCTGAGGCCCTGTTAACCAACCAATCTCTGAGGCCATGTTAACCAACCGATCTCTGAGGCCCTGTTAACCAACCGATCTGTGAGGCCCTGCTCACCGACTGATCTGTGAGGCCTTGTTCACCGACCGATCTGTGAGGCCCTTGTTCACCTACCGATATGTGAGGACTGTTCACCGACCGATCTGTGAGGCCCTGTTCACCGACCATGTCACAGGATTCATTGGGGCTACCTCTTCTCGATCTCTTCTCCACTACGGCAGTACTCATTTTAAATTGTTGTACGTACTGATTACCTGGAATTTCCGGGTCGACACATTTCTTTCTGCTCGTATCAAACAGATATTCTGCATTCTGAAACATTCTTTCACTCCTTTCAGTAATAATTCGTCTTGTCTGTTTACCTGACCATCCCTGCTGAGAGAGTAGACAGGTGATGCAATATTAACCGACAACCATGTTGGTTAATCTAGGGTGTGGCCGAAATCAGACCATAGATTAATACTAAAATCACCCAGCGTATTTGCTTAATCGCTGACAAGGCCAGGGTGCTTTCTTCGCAAAGATGGTAATGCGCTGAAAGTTTGATAGCCACTACGGGAAGATAACTTATTTGTCAGCGCACAGGAATGACATAATCGTTTCCTGCACACCCTTGCGGAAAGTAAGATGTAATTGTAGATCATCAGATGGTATTAAAGACGTGGGACCAGCTTTGCAGTTACTCTCTGATCTTACTTGAAACGTGCTGCGGCTTTAATCTTGACCAGAGACGCGAGAACTCCAGTGACCAATCAGCACAGAACCCAAAAACCCAGCGGGAGCAGAAAATATCATTTGCAGCTAAGTCAAACCTAAAATCTGCCAAGAGACTTTCTTTCATAAAACACTACCATCGCAGCATGATGAGTATTTTCTGTTAAAGATTATTCAATTTTTTAAACTGTTAAAACTTAGTTGATTATTAAACCTGTTATTTGTAAATATTCAAATTTAACGTCATTTAATCATTTTAAATGTACTGCATGTTTGACTTAGTCAATTTACTAAATACACTCTAAACAGAGCTATACCAGAATAATAATAATTCCACTGAGTAAATCAGGGTGGGGGCTTGAACGAGCTGAAATTTAAAAAATGCTTAATTCTTCATAAAAGGCGGTGGATCAGATATAGGTTAACAATTGCCCTGCCCAATGCAACATTGTTCTTGACTTCTAACATATCTTATGAACACAACCTTGAGATAGAAGCATCATTATCCTTCTATCTACATCTCTGCCAAGAGTAATCTTGTGCGAAGGCAGACACCTTTGAAAACCCATATTAGATACTCTTGAGTTTTGGCCACTGTTGGACCACTACTGCATAGCAGGGGAGGCAATTCCGTGACAGACCGATCTGTGAAAGCCCTGTTCACCGACCGATCTGTGAGGCCCTGTTCATCGATTGTCGTGGTTGAGTTAGAGTGTAGAGTATTTGTCGAGTTGGACAACTGTAGTGAAATCGACAAGGGATAGTGGACTGACAGGGTTATAGATTACACACACAGAAAGGTGTAAATAGGAGATGGACTTGAGACAACCTGGAAGAAGATTTACCAAAATGATCTCTCTCTCCAAGCCTCAACTCACTTATGTCTGTCTAAGCATCTCCTGCTCTCTCTCTCTTTTCTCTTATCATACATAGAGATTCTAGTAAAGAGCTAAAAATACAAATATGGATGGAAAGGTCGTGAACAGCGCATTAATAAATGTGTAAAATTTATTAAAGAAGAAAAGCATGAAAATAATGCATATCATCACAACAACATAAAATTACATCAATAATCAAATATTCATTAATAATCATATACACCAACAACCACACACACAGATCACCATTCATAAAACCTGTAGAACACACAGAGATAAATAATCGAGTGACAGTCCTTCGGTTTTTCGGGGACCAGCTGAAGTAACTCCAGTAAGTGGTGTTTTCGTATATATCCTCCATCGGTGATGGAATTAACCTGAATAACATCACTGTATAGGCGCTATCGTTGGTGACCCCCCCTACTGGCGCGAGTTGGGCTGGGGGGACGCTGTTGATTGAAGTGACCCTGTCCATAGATGGCTGCTCATACGTGCGAGGTTTTAAGTATCCAGGAAATACACCAGAAGAAGTCACTTGAGGACACAGAGACCCAGGCGCGCTTATCCGGCGCAAGGCTCCGCTTGGCTGTAAATCCTGTTTAAACTGGTTTGGCTGTGGTTTGCTGAGTGCCCCGTTTAGGCACAAAAAAGGCGGGTGATATGGAATTCTGCTATAGGCATGCAGAGCGGGTTTGATATTCTGGAAGCCGCAATGCTCTGGCTGGTAATCCAATAGGCGAGTAGAGAACTACTACTGCGTTTGGCGATTCCAGATTTAGCGTTGGCTCCGTTGCACTGCGTGAGCTTAACTTGGCGTTGACAAAAAGGGGTTTTGATTCAGGAACGGGGTGTGACGATTCGTGACGCTAGCGGTATTCAGAACCCTCTAGATCGAAGAGAATATTTCGTTCTTCGCCTGACTGGAATCTGCTCTCGCGAGTCGGTCTCCCTGAAACTGAGACCCAAAAGAGACACCTTTTAACTTCAAGCAACGCTAAAATCACACTAACTTTATACAGAAAGTTTCGCTCCACTATGGGATTAGATTTATTGTAGTTATTGCTATGATAGTTTAGGGCTGTCTTTAACCATGTCTCCTGTTCCTTAAAAATATCAATTATCAACACGCGCCCGCATAGGCTTAATATCTTTTGCACACCCAGGTACCTGCCAGCAACTGTTCTGACAGCAACATCTACTCCTCTTCTCCCAATCTCAACATACAGGAAACCTAACCTGTAGTTACAGTTAAATGAATATGCTTATTCATCTTACAACATTAAATGAATTTACATAAACAGATTACAGCATTTGACATTACACAAATAAATCGTATGTCCCCTTGGGGAAATATATTAGCATTCCACAATGAGTACATAGACAAGGCAATGTTCTTGCTATAATGATACAGTTGTGGCTGAATCATACGATATAATTATATCTATGCCTGGTGACTGCTTTCAGTGAAAGTTATAGACTAGTGTCTAGCCACACAAGTAAGCATAAAATGATCCTCCCTTGCCACTAGAAATATCTACCAAAAGGGAATAAGTGACTATCTCCTATAATCCAGAGTTATTACCTGCATCTCACTATTCAGTTTTAAAGTGAACAATCCACACCTGACATTATCTTACAGAAATGACAGTTAATTTTGTTGACTCTTAACCCAATGGTAAGCATTCGTGGACTGATTCTACGCCTAATATCTGTTATTGTAAGTTTAACATTTAACCCATGATAAGCCGTAACAGTTTAAGCACCACTTAATAGGCCGTAGACAGCGCTACCTTATCACTGAATAAATTACTAGGAGAAGTCCTCAGAAATAAATTCACTTTCCTAACAGATATATATAAAAGCTAACATGAATCTAATATTATAATTATAAGATATGTCAACTCACCCCGAGAAAATGCCAAGAAAAACATTTAGTTCTGTGTTAATGTTTGCCTTATTTCCATAATGGTCATCTACGGGCCAGGAAAATTTACGAATGTCTTTGTCTATTAAAACTGGTTTTCTCTTATAGATCACAAGGGACGCTCCCCCCCCCCCCCCGAAACACTGGCGTGCGTTATTTCTACAGAAGTTCGGCGAAAGACGTAATCTAGAGTAAGACAAAAGAAATCGTGCGAAAGTTCCCCAGGCCACAAAGGGTACCAGCCGCTCGTCATCAAACGTTTTAAAGCGACCAGAGAAATTCCCCTGTTGGGACCACAGAGGGTACCCGCCGCTAACGAACCGTTTCTTTCACAGAAACCGTCTTAGGCTCGTTCTAACACTTAAAGCGGACCCGAGAAATGTTTCTCTGGTCGAACAGGTGCGTTTAGATAACATTACGTCTAGCGTTAGCTGACCGCAGCTGGCCAGCGTAAACAACCTCGGGTGGGGTTGAGAAGGTGAAAAAATGTAGGTAGAATATGAAAGAAACGAAAATACAAAATGTCTCGGAAAACAGAACATTTAAAGGAGTAATCAAATTATGGACAAGATGGTAAAATAAATTATCTTTCACGTGACATCGATCTATCTCTGAGTCCCTGTTCATCAATTTTATCTCTGAGGCCTTTGTTCATCAATTTATCTCTAAGGCCTGTTCATCAATCTATCTCTGAGGCCCTGTTCATCAATTTATCTCTGAGTCCCTGTTCGTGTCATCAATTATATCTGAGTTACCAACTGTTCAAAAAGATAGCTCGTCTGAGGCCGCTGTTCAATCAATCTATCCTCTGAGGCCCCCCCATACGATCTAACTCTGGGACCCTGTTCATCAATCTCATCCCACCCCCATAATTAATGACGATTCTTATCTCCTGAGGCCCTTTAGGTAATCGCCCAACTCATTAGTCTACTGCTTCATCAATTCCTCTTTCATCTGAAGGCTCGGTTAGGAAACAACTGACTAATCTACAAAATCCCCTCTTCACCGGCTTGGGTTGGTGGGGTGGGGGGGGGTCACAGTACCCGATGCTCTATGTGCGCTGTTGGAAGGTCGAGGCGTGTGCCATCTTGAGGACCTATTCAACCGAAACCGATACCCCCCCGCCCTCCATCTCCCCTCCACCCCAACGAGGCGCCAATTTCACTCGCGACTAAAAGTGACGAGGGGGGCGTGAGCGGGAGAGAGGGACCTCTCGTAAAAACAAGAAACAAAAGACAAAAATACAAAAAAAACAAAAAGAAACCCCTTCAATCACTCCCTTTTCTAACTTTCACGCAAAACCCTATCGCAGTCAAGCGCGGCTGGGATTTTTGGCTCCACTTGCTGTCAGCAGCCCAACTTCTATTACCCCACCCAAACCGCGATATCAGATTTATTGCAATCCTTTTATACGTAGGCCCGATAAAGATAAAACCTCGAACGTTGTCTACTGGAACCGAAGATAGTGCTGCTGCGGAAGGTAAATTCCTGTGCAATGACCGTGTTTGCATACCTAGCTATGCCGCGCCCATTGGGCCCGTTTAAGCACACCTTTCTATAAGCACGAGTCAACTCACCCAGAGGGATCCCATGGATCATCCACGGACATACATTGGTTACAAGCACATTAGTGACTGGGGGGGGGGGGGGGACCTATGTGGGGGGGGGTGTTTCTCATAACATCTATAGGACCTACAGGGGGGGGAGGTTGTGGGACACCCCCACGCTATCACTGTGAAATGATCTATAGCTAAAAATGAAATACAAAAAAAAAAAAACCTTGTGCCGTAGTGAAATTGTCGTGCGTGTCAGTGTTAACATGTGCAGATAGAAGATTAAAACTAGGTAGAATGTGTCTTGTTAGGCATCTATGTAATAGCTGTGGTCACTGTGTGGTGTTTGTTATATGTGTTAATCAACACCAAATCACTATCGACACACTACCCGCAGTCAACAATGATGCGATGTCTCATACTCCTGAGGGCGTGCGTAAAGGACTAGGTGGGGGGGGGGGGGGGGGGGGGGGGGGGGGGGAGAGGATAGATAGGGGGGTAAATTGAAGTAGCGACCTGGGGGAATGTATAGATGAAATACTACACTCACAAATGACTGGTGGGGTATGAACCACTGTTATGGATCAGCTCATCCTTGAGAGGATTAGTGCTCTACATTATTGACAAGCAGAATATTTAGCGTATATGATGTATTATGATAATGGTGGTATATATAAAAGACCATAGAATTATATAGAAAGGTGAGATAAAATATATTTATAATATATAACTATAGATATTGATATACTCTATTCTTACAGCTCTATACTAAAATAGTAATAGTCCATGGTCATACTCTCGGAGCAAGAGTGGGGTACGATTATCTTTCACCCGCACATTCATCACTGATGTAACACTTAGCCACTTCTTAAAGCTCACAGAATAAATAAAAACCTAAATATCTTACACCACAAAACCCTACACAGCCCAAATCCATAATGCTAGATAATGGGTAAATACGTACTCACAACCAAAACCAGCAGCCACATGCGGCACAAGAACTTCCACACCTAGATATCAATCACTTAGTCACTTTACACATCACAAAACACAGAGTCGCAAACGGTTCAACACATCTAGCCATCCCCAGACCCATAGGCCCTGAAACTACACTAAATCAAAACCCTCCTATAATCTACCTATAATCCCTCAAGCGCACTCATCTTAAACCATCACTATG
This sequence comes from Oreohelix idahoensis, assembly GCA_024509875.1. Lineage (NCBI taxonomy): Eukaryota > Metazoa > Mollusca > Gastropoda > Stylommatophora > Oreohelicidae > Oreohelix > Oreohelix idahoensis. Next base: position 16,053 of record JAMPIV010010987.1, read on the forward strand.
ATCCAAAAACTATCCGTCTAACATATAACCTATCTATCGAACTAATACACCAAACAACGGCACTAAACAATGAACTCGCCAACCTAAACGTTACACCGTAACACTAAAATCTAACCACCATAACAAACACACCACTCACACACATCTATCGAAACTGCTAGTAGTCTATCATGGAACGCATGCATTTCTATACGACCAATCTATCAAAAAATCAACTCTAAATCATAATCAAAAAATCGTAACTACACTCCACAAGCGATCTGGCTAAGCTAAATGCTAATTAACTATGAAGCATAACACCCCCCTATGTAGTTTCATAACTCCTACCTCTATACACAATACCGTACATTAACAAATAAAACGACATTAGAATAACTACTAATACTAATCTCGACCTTCCGCAATGCAACTACCATCACACCAATACTCACAACATCAGGTCACAAACAACACTCTACTAAACAAGATCAAAAACTCCAACTCGCCTACGTAGAAATCCAACTAAATACAAACCTATATGTCCTCGCCAAAAAATCTGATATACAAAATCTAGCGTCAGCACAACACTAACTAAATCGGGTATTTCTAATACTAATCGTAAATAAAAGTCACTAACAACGAGACCCTCAAAACTTAAAATAAGACTATTAAAAATCACACTATACGAGTGCGTTGTTCACACTACAGCATGGACTCTATGTTAACTCACGACAGAGGGCTCTCTTAAAAACAAATCTATATTGCTAAACTGAGCTATCACACGTTTAGAACTAATCTTTCTACGGGTATAGGCATAAAAATCGTGCTTACTCTAACTGTCAGTGTCTCGAATAAGAATACTGAGTGATTAACACCCCCTCACGAAACGATAACCTGCGCTTACCCATGCCAAAATGAGCAAAATTAAAAATATTACACCGTAGATATAAAAAAAACAAGAAAAAAAAAAAAAACAAAAGAAAAATCTAAAAGAAAAAAAAAAAAATCGGCACACTAAAAATAATCGATAAAAAAATATAAAAAAAAAGCACTTTTTATTCGATCAAAAATATTATTAGGCCCTATAAAAAAATATTAAAAAAAATAATAAAAAAAAAAAATACAAAATGTCTAAATAAAATAAATACAAAAACATAACAGATAAAATAAAAATGTGTCAATGTGTGAAAAAATAAAAAAATATAAAATTAATGAATCCCCTGACCTCTAAAAAAAAAAAAAAAAAAATAAAAAAATATATATATTATATAATTATATTCTTTATATATATATTATATATTATATTATCACTTTTTATATATAATATATTTTTATATTTCAGGGAAAATAACCTAAACGCTACCCACCCTCCCTAGATCTCTACACATGAGTCCTGTTATTTTGATTCTCTAGTTATGTTAGTGAGGTGGGTACTGGTGTATGATGTCTCTAGTTCATGTCGTTTCTAGGAGGGGAATTGAAAATGATGGTACCTACCTACACAATACACTTTAAACTCACTTTATAAGAAAAATAAATATTAAGGACTGTGGATAAACGTTTTCTGTTTAAATATTGAATTGGTTTTTTCTCTTGTACAATTTAATCTGCCTGTCCCGCCATCCTCTTTTGGACACGTCTGTCCATTCAAAAATGAGGAAATATATTTACATATAATGCATTTAACTAAAAAAAAAGTATGGACTCCTTAGGTACTTATGAATGTAAATGCTTATTATATAGAAGTTCCTGTAGGTGTATTCCACAGATTAATAACATTTAATTAACTGCTCCTCTAGGTGTTAGTCGTTTGGTTATTTGAGGAAGCTCTGTTGTTTTCGTCTCATCGACCTCCATATAATTCTGTTATGTTTTATTTTGATTCCCAAGAAACAGATGTCTCTTATTAGGGGAAGTGTATGATGTCCCAGATTGTTAACGGTATGTTCACCTGGGATTCTCTGGTATGAGATAATTAAGTCAGAGGATGTCGTTGCAGAATAGAATGTCAGCACCACCACTCAAGCTCCGTCTTGGTATCAAGATGACTGTTAATAAACTTCATTGAATGGAGACTTTTCATCTTTTCACCTCACCTCATCTGTTTTCCTGTCACCGGATCGGGTTATACACGGAAATAAAAAACTCTGCTGCAAGATAAAAAAAGAGACACCACCCTACTGACCTTTTCTATATCTGATTCACCTCAACCTTCTTTATTCACCTAACTATGTATACATGATGGTATGGGGTTAATCATCGTGTGCAATTTCATGTGCATACAGACCCCTAATTCTATATGACGTCAACCACTTTCTGTGCCACCATCCTCAGGTTAAACTCGTTACTGGGCAGGATACGCACTGTACTTTTACACATTAGTTTGCTTCAATACAATTAAACGTGGTCAGTTAAAGCAAGTAACAACATTACTTTTATATGATTTTTTTTCTTTTTTTCTTTTTTTTTTTTTTTTTTTCTAAATTATAAAACGCTATCTAGGGAATGTTGTTTTTATTTATAGAGTCGTTTCTGTTCATGGTGAACATCTGAGGTTCACGTAACACACCTCCAATACAAAAAAATATTTTTTGTACACTAACAAAAATCATTACTATCCTGCTTATAATATGCAACAACTATAAGTCAAATATAACCAGTTCACAGTCATTTGATCAGTCATTGTGTTGAAAGGGACTTCATAATAATGGCGTCTCGGTGTATGCATTACACCCACGGGCGATTGTACCTTACACTTTTCCAAACAGCAGTTTATAAACCTTGCTTGTTGACAGTTTTATATCAAGCTAAGTAAATACATATAAAGAATTTCTCTTTACACTTAAGTTCATAAGAAAATTATGTATTGGTTTCACACAAAATTTAAAGTATCGTTGGTCTGGCAAAGAAAATATGGCCTCTGTTCTTGCTCTTTGCCCCCGTCCCCTGGATAAGTGAATTTAGTAAATAGTAATTAATTCTACATTGTTATCAAACATTCTGCTCTCTACAATCGTAGTTGTTGTTTTGTATAACCAATTTTATTATCGTTTTACACAAATCCGGTGCCACGAGACACCTGATGGCCTTTTGCCAATATCCTATTTTAAGAGCCGACATAATATAAAATGCAGGTGCACAATACTTACATCTTTTTGTTAATTTAGTTTTTTTGAAAAAAAAAAAAAAAAAAAAAAACAAAACAAATTTTCCAAACAAACTATGTGCCTACGTAGTCACACTTTGGTCACAGGTCTGTGCGTTAGTCCTATGCATATAGAAAAAAGATAAAAAGATGTTTAGTTTTAGTTACTATTTTCAACACTATCCCCCGCCACCCCCACCCCCTTTACTCCCTATTTTACTGCCCCTATATATACCCAACAATAGGAATTTGAATTTTGATAATTACTCCGATGCCTACTTTTTTTAAAACGCTTGCGTCACACGAATAGCGTTATGTGTAATCGTATGCTAAGAAACATAATCAGTAAAACGGTATCGTCCAGCCGTTCTTAGGGCATATTGTTAGTATTTTATCAATATCGTTGGCTAATACATTGGGACTCCCTTATTTTTTTAAATAAATATGTTTGCTCAGGGCGAAAACTTTGCTATCCTACTATATCTTATTTGTCTGCCAATGCTCATGGTCAGTTTACTACCCATTGTATTAGCGATCTTCAAGTTTCTGTCTCTGAGTGTCCTATCGTCTTTCAAATAAACCTTTTACAACCAAAGTCGGCCATTCTCCCCCCGACCGCCTCCACCCCCCCCCCCTGTCTCTATCATTTTTCTTCATTATTCGAAATAACACAAACTAATATAAAGAATAAACCTAACTAGTTTGACGTCTTTTACGTTGCTTCGTTCAGAATTTTACCCGCGCGCTAGGAGGAAAACAGGAATCATAGTGAGGGAAAGTGGGAATAATGGAGTAAACCGGTATAAAAACTGTCTGTGGGTTTGTCTTTCTGATGGCTTTTGCCCCCACAGCTCAGAGTGTATGTATCATATTAAATGGGCGTCACAGCTCCGCTTGCTCGCCCCACAACCGCACCTCACCAGATTGCAGATCTGCGAACCGAGAGCGGGCTTCGTCCATAGACGAGTTTTTAGCTTTCGCAGCGTTTTTTTCCATCTTTCACGCTTTTATGTTCGTTTCAAAAGCCTGCCCTACTCTCGGTATTAGGTTCAGTCTCTATTTGGCTTTACATTGTTGGCGTCCTCTTTAAATAATTTATTACCAATCGTCTTCGTTTCCAACTTTACTACTGGGAAGGAAATGTCCAAATTCATTACAACAAATTTAGTGTTTTAATTTTAACATATGACGTTATATTTCAAAACATATTTTCCCGCCTCCGGTTTCTGCTGCAGCAGATCACGGGCTCGACGTTGTCTTTAAAATGTTTATTGTTACGTTTCGTTAACCGAAACTAAAAGCGTACGTCTATAGATTTTTACGGCGGGGGGGGTTCATTTTTTTATAAAACGCCATTTCCACTGCATCAAAAGGCAGCGGCTATATCCTGGAGCGTTTGTGATGATGAAAATAGTCAGACTCTCGAGGGCTGGTGTATTTTATTATTATAGGACTAAAATCTTAATGAATAATAAGAGATCTATCTATCACAGATTTCAGCTATTCTCTAATAGGCCCTTGTTCATCGTTATATCTCTGCACGGCCATGTTTCACATACGACCGTATACTGTGAGGCCTGGTCATCGGGCGATTGTGAGGACCTGCTCAATCGTACGATCTGAGATGGCCACTGTTTCACGGTCCGTATCTGTGAGGGCCCTGTTCAATCAGATTCTATCTCTGTGGGCACCCTGTTACATCGAACGATCTAGTGAGGCCATGTTCAGCGATCTATCTATGTGCGCACTGTTTAATGTCGACTAATATGTGGAGGCCACATGTTCTTCGATCACTCTATCTATCTACTCTGACGGACCAGAAGGTGCTTCCATTACGATCATATCTCTGAGTGGCCTCTGCCCCTCATCGGATATAACGATACTGTCGACGCCCCAGGCCTCTGTCATTACACGACCCGTCCCGATCTGTGTGGGTTAGGCCCTCTGTTTCATCGACCGATTACTGTAGAGACGCCCACCGGTCGCCTCTGTTTCCATAGAATGAGATTCCTCTGTTGTACTTTTGTTCATCGTATACTCATCATTACGTCTCTGAATCTAAATTTATATTAGACTACAGCTTACCTTCTAGGCACTGACACGTAACATAGGAGAACGTGTGGTCATAATGGTGGGTTGTGATATATTCTTCACTTCCTTTGTGATTCGAGCTTTTCGCTCTGCGTTGGCGGCCTCCTGAACCATACCATTCGGTCTCAAATCCGGACCCACTCTGCTTGAGACGACGCGCCCCCTTCACTCAATGACTCCTCCAGTTGGATCGGTTTGTATCAATCAGGCCGCCCCCTACGCGAACGCTCTAGGCGATTCGCATCATTCATCACTTTCCTATTTGACATACACTTACGGTACCATATTGGTAGGAAACCAATCCTATCAGTCTGGTTCTCCCCCCTGCAGGGAAGCCTACTCTCTGCACTAAACATTGGGCCGTATTTTGAGGCACGCCACGGGCACTACCACCCCCACTGCAGATAGCAGTCGGTTTCCTAGAGGGCACAATTTGGGCTTTAACGATAAATTGAGGGTTTCCAGGGTACAAATGCACAACTCAACATTGTCTACTTGAATACATTGCCTGAGATTGTAGCAGTCTTGACGATTTGTTCATCCTTGTTTTCTGTTTTAGGAGATCCGCCACAGCAGAGATACCGGGGCGAGTGCATAGTTGTGGCAAATACCTTGTATAATATCGCCACTGGATTAGATTTAATAATAAAATATAATTCTTGTGTTTTTGGTTAGCTTAGCAGCTTGTGTCGTGCTGATTGCCCGAGATAATTGTTTGTGTGGTTTAGACTGATAACGTTCTAGCTCGTGGTATTATTTTACTCGGTTTTTGTTTTTTATTTGATAACTTTTTTATTCCACTGGTTTTTTTATCGTTTACCCCTTCCAGCACTCTTTGGGTACTGTTTACTTTATTCATTTCTTTGGGAACCCTTTTGTAAGTTTTTTTTTTATCTCTAGGTTTAATTTCCACTGTTTTTGTTCTATTTTTTTCTCCATTCTTTTTTTAAATTTCATCTGTTTTTATTTTTACTCTTTTTTCTCCCCGTTTCATTTATTCAATGTTTTTTTTTTTTAATTATTTTGTTTCATTTTTTTTTTAAATTTTTTTTTATTTATATATTTTTCGTTTCACCTGTTTTTTATTTCATCTTTTTTATCTTCACTGGGGTTTTTTAATTTCACTGTTTTTTTATTTTAAAATCTTCACTGTTTTGTTTTATTTCACATGTTTCTTTTATTTCACAGTTTTTTATTTCACCTCTTCTTTATTTAAACTGTTTTTATCTTTATCTTTTTATTTCCATACTGTTTTCTTTCCATTCCTGTTTTATTTCACTTTTTATTTTACATGTTTTTTTTCCTCAAGTGGTTCTTATTTCACTTTTTATACTTTACTCTTTTTATTCTCCGTTTTTCTCTTTATTATTTTTTTTTTTTTTTGTTTCACATGTTTTTTATTTCTACTGTTTTAAATCTTCACTGTTTTAATTTAATTTCTTTTTTAAATTTCACGTTTTAATTTTACTGTTTTTTTTATTCAATTCTTTTTATATACACCCGTTTAATTATTTCACATATTTTTAATTTCATTCTTTTTCTATATCACTGTTTTTTATTTTACTCTTTTTTTATTTTCACTTTTTATTATATCCCTGTTTTTATTTCTCACTATTTTTTTTTTTTTCTTAACTTCACCTATTCAAAATTCTCTCAAGCTACTTGTATGGTTCACGGACGTTCTCCTGATCTCGCTTTCAGGGACAGGGGAAAGGTTCAAGCGTAGGCCAATTTCGACACCAAGGCGATCAATAAGAGGTTGTATCATGGTGGGGATGACCCCATATAATTTTATTTAACAAATACCTAGTTGTAAAAGCCCGTCATCAACGGAAGGGAAATGAAATTCACACGATGCACGCTAATACCTATACGATCAATTTTAATTATTCAATAAGTCATTTTATCCCACCCTTACCACCCTACTTTGGTGGGGGGGGGGCCCACATTTTCACCACAGTACAACGAACTAGTAAGCAAGCAAGCGAGCCTGATCCACACTACATGTGTTCCCTGTATACGGGATTACCAATTCTACCCTATAAATTTTATTTTGTTGCACAACGCTTATTTGCGCACTTTTCTCTTGTTGTGTTTTACTATTTGCGGAGAGGTGAGAGATACTCATATACAAGGCGAAAACACAATACAATTAATGTCTAACTTTCAAACACAAAGTTGGGATTCCTTAACGTTAGTGACAGGAAATAAAAAGTTGCAGGATTTTACTATCTTAACACATAATGCTTCAGATAACACATATGCTGCAAGGAGATGTGAATTTATTTGAGCAGGACTTCTTGGAAGGTTCCAGTTGCCAGGGGGTAGGCTGCTCTCTTTTCTTTTCAGGATAGAGAGGGGGGTCTCTCGCTGATAGGACTGTTACTTCTCCACCCACACTTTTTCAACGAAGTTGGATTCACATAGTAATTTCACACACAAGTGTTCACTGCAGTATTTTACAACACAACAACTCTTGTGTTTTAAAAAACTGCCTAAAGGACAATCGATTACATGTTAGGTAAATATTGATCGTGTGTGTTTTTAATTCGTCAATATGGTTATGGAACCTAAGAGTCCTGTGGGGTGCTCTGGTGTGTTGTTTGTGACAAAGAAAATGTATTACAGAACATGTAATTAATAATCCAAAAATATAAATTTAAGAGTAATGAAAATTATATAACTAAACGTCCAAAATCTTACGTTAGCACAAATAAACTACTGTTCCGAAAACAATAGACTTCAATTGTTCTTTAAAAATGTATACTGAAAAAAAAAAAATTCCTAAACATATTCGGCGACCAATCTCACACAAGAACGACGGCCGGGGCGGAACACATTGCTCGCATCGCCCCAAGATCCGACCCCTGCCTGTCATCTTTTCTGGTACGTTATGGTTTGTAAGTACATGCACTAAATTCTGCTAGGCCTGTCGCCAGGTGACGATGTCCAGGCTTTTTGGGTCAGCGACGGCTGCCCCATAGCTTACTGATGAGCTCAGCGTCAACCTGCCAAGTCATGACGTTGTGGGTCATCATAGGTTGGGTAGATTTGCGTGAATGTGTTTGGCGGGCGTCATGGATTCCAGGTCCTCGTGGAAATATCATTTGTCTATGAGATATCCTGAGTTGGTGTATTAAGCTGTGGTTAAAAGTAACTCTGCGCCTCAGTTTTTTGGTCCGCTCTTTCAAGGCGGAAATAACATTGTGTGGGGTACCTTTGTTTGTGCCTCGTTCTGTTTTTTAGTTCTGCTTGTTCGGGTCAATTTCTCTGCTGTATTATCCACTCTCTCATTTTCACGGACTTTATGTTCGTGTTCACCTGCCATGTTCGAAAACTGTAGTCATTAACCATCCTGATACCCTTACACACCACAACGTTTTACTCGTTGTTTCTGTTTACCTCCTCCACTCCTGTTAACCAGCCCATGTTATAACCAGGATTATCTCTTACAGCCAGCGGCAAAACAATTACGCATTCCGTGTCACTCTCCGCCATATAAAACGCTTATTCAAATCTTCATTACAACTTTGCTTATTTGACACAATTCCTAACGTTTCATTTAAGGGAGACGTCATCTATTGGTAAACGAGTGTGACTTATGTTAGTCCCCAGGAGTCAGCGTAGACTTTGAGTAAAATTTGGACCGCTCCGTGGGAAAATAGGGGTGACAAATTGTTGCACGCTATGGGGCTACTTCGTGCGTTTTCTCGTGATCTTCGACAGGTTAAAAAATTAAAAAATAAAAAAAAAAAAAACAACAAAAAATGGCCACCCATGGCCAGTTAGCAGGTTGTCCAAGTTGGTCTGGAAACCCATTCAGCCAACATTGTTTTTTTAAATCGCGTGTCCTTCGTTTCTGTATTTCGTTTCTCGACAGAGTTTGTATCTTTAGTTATTTCATAATCTTACTTCACTTCCTTATACAGTCATTGGATTCTCTGTGTCGCTCATCGGCAACCCCGAGTTAGTTAGCTTGTTTACTTTCTCACAAAAACGTGCAATAGTTATGACGTTATTCCTCAGTTATGTGACTTGTGAATCATTTATGGGCAACGAAGATCTCACAGTCATGCGGTACGGATTTTAGTCCATCCAAAAACCATTTATAGTCCATCATCATATTTTGGGGGGGCCTCGACTCTGCCAATCTTCCCTTTACTCCCTGAACTCCCCTCGGCTCAACATCACAAGACCAAGAAAACAAAAAAAACTGTAATGGACTACCATTGCGATTCTTTAGTACCGAGATAAATTATTTTATAATCTAAAATAATATTTCTTCTTTTTTTTTAAAAAAAAAAAAAAAAAACGCACAAATTATATCTTTGCTCATAAAATTAAATCCCACCACAAAACTAGCAGAAAACATTCATAGCAGAATGGAAAACGCTTCAAATTTTAAACAAACATTTACCAATAAAAAAAACAATACCCCTTTCCCTACCCAATCAAATACTCTTTGTTTTCGAATGCGCCCCGCCACTACTGCTCCCCCCAATAATTCTCCAATTGATTAGGTATCGTGATATTTCAACAATCGCATACTGCGACAAGCCACTCTACATGTACACTGTCCACAGTTCTTTAATGATTTGGGATCTCGGTAATATTCCTTTTTCTCTTCTGGGCAGGTATCTTATCTTACATTCTTTTTTGGTGGTACTAAATTACTTCTGCATTTTTCCGCTCGTCGGTCGGCCCTTTTCTTTTTTCATTCTATGACAAGCTAGACACCTCATAACTACATTTATAACTCCATCTCTAAACACATTTACAGTGTTCACAAAACCCCTTCATTAATTCGGTCTTGTTCCTATCCTCACACTGCATACCCCTGGAAACACTCAGGATTGGATGTCTAACAATATTACCCCAAAAAATAACATGTTGGAAAACTCTCTTGGGTGTGCAACATAAAAATCCCCCAAATCGGGACATCCTACATATCACTTCCCATCACCCGATTTTCTGATCATTGTCTGAATCGCTTAGATCAAAACTGACTATAACCTTCAAACTCGAATCATCTGAGTACAACTTCAGGACATCCTCCTCATTACCTCCAAAAAATAATTCCTCACTCCAAAAAATTTGTATAACCATCTACTCTCCTTGCACTCGACACTATTTTGGACAACAGGGAATGACCTCAATTCTTCCCCACTGGGATTCTCCTTCTTTACAAATTCTTAAAGGACACTAAATTCCATATATCCTCAACCAGTCTAATCACCAATACATATTCTTTCTATCATTACCTAGAGAATGGTGTATATAGAGTCAACACAAATGTTTAATCTATCAAAATCATATTTGGGACCCAGGACCTACTGCAATAAAAAAAAAACAAACTACAACTAAACTTAGAAATTAACAAACTATCTCCCCTCAATCACTGATAATATAAACAAAATTAAAAAAATAACAATAAACCATAACCATATATTGAAATCAAATTGGCAGACACTCGGAATTATAACCATAAGCATAACACCGCTTGTAACTGTCTATTGGTGCCCTACTTAAAATACATAACACACAAATGCAGGGGGAAGAGGACATAAATAACACAAAATACTATTAACCAACCTATTCACCAAAAATTGTGAGAAACACACACTAAAACCATAGAGAATACATCCCCACTTATAAACACCAGGAAATCAGAATTCTACACTTTATACCGGAAAATTGTTTATGAGCATTAATACAGGGCTTAAAGTAATACACAGACGAGTGCACTCATATACCAAATATCTAACACCGGATATAGCACGGAACTTCCCTCATAAACATCCCTCCTGAAAAACACAAATTAAATTAAGATACTTCCAAATGACCACAACCTTTTTCTCAACAACCCCACACAAACACTCAAGAGGCCTCTGAGCAACCAGTCCACTATTATCCCCAACTAACAGGACCCCAACACAAATTCTATTACCTCCAGGTTGAGCGTGTAATATATCTGGAACATAAGGAGGGTTACCCCATAACTAAACTGAAGTCGACGCTTGACAAAACATTCAAACGGATCGGGTCCTATTAATACTCGGGACTCAAACAATTAAATTTACTTTTTCATGATTTTATATACAAAACATGCTGCAACCATACTTAAATTCTTATATCGTAATTTCCAGGACCCCTGAGCTAATTACCACTAACCTTATCTGTCAAACTTCCTTATCATTCCCCCTACCCCCACTTTCCACCCACACCAAAAATGGCAGCTAGTAGTGAAAAATAAAGCTGCTCACAAGTTTAAATCTTTATAACTGCCCTTAATAATTCCCAATTAATATCCAAATAATGATGAGATCTTTTTATATTCAAGAATATTCATTTTTAATTAACTGTTATAAAAGCTGATTAATTAAATTTGATATTTATATATATCCAAATTCTAAAGTTGATTTAATCTACATTTTTGAATGTGTTGTATCGTATGTTTGGGGGTGTTGGAAGAAGTACGGTATGTTGGTATTGGTTAGTACCTCTGGTGAAGGAGCTGTGCGCATGAGCCGTCTTTCGTTTTTAGGGCAGCTCAGCCACTCTTTGGTTCCGCAAACCTGGGCATCCCAGCTCTCACCTGTGGCTCCTCTCGTAGATCTTGTAGGATATCGCCGACAAGCACACCCACCCCCGGGACATACGAGATGGGTGACAGGCCCGGCTGAAAACTAGGATGAGGTAAGCGGTAGATGGTTATAACCTTCGGTGAGTTAGGGTACTGCCCTACCCATCGCATGCGAAGACTGGATTCGGTAGAACCTGGGCGCGGATATGAAGACTCCACTTCTGTTGGTTCAACGGGCTCATGACTCGGAGTATTACCAGCAATGCGCTGTGGAGCGTAAGGAAGACATGGCGATTGTCACGTAGAAAGCCCTGTAATGCGCTGCTGGCAACACTGCAACCTCATTTTTTTTCTCCAGGTCGTCTCTGGGACTTGTCAATTTGGCACACTTGATTCGAGATGGATCAAGGCGAGTAGAGTGAGTGTAGCGCTCTCGACCTCGAAATATGCGCTGCACTCTTACATCATTTTAAAACGCAAATCCACTGCGCGAATTCACTCGTGTCGTTCAAATGCTCATCCCATCCCCACTTGACAACAAGTTCCTGTGGCGATGGGATCGAAGCGTCAGAAGGCTAGCCGACGCGGCAGGGCGTGCGATACGCTGGCAGTCGTGAGTCGCAGACCCTTCACACAGGCTCCGGCTATGCGACAATATGGTAGTCTTTTCCACACTGATCGGAGCAGAGGTGGGATTCGGCAAGCCCCTGTGTGTCTGTGCAGCCTCGTTTTTTAGGAATAGCACTGCCTAACCTCCATGGCCATGGAGGAAGGGGCTAGAAAAGGTGCCCTAAACATTTGACCTGCCTTCACCCAGATTACCTTAACCTGCCTTTACCCGCTCGGTTGGTTGGTTACTTTTATCCTAGCTTCGCGCGGAGAGGCGACATTATAAGAAAAAAGGAGAAGCTATGGAAAGCTTTTTCCCCCTATTCTAGGGCGCTCCGCATGGAATGTGCGCTACTTTACTGGGCCTAAAGACTCTTAAGCGCAAACAGACCTGAGAGACGAACTGCCCTGATTGGGAGAGAAAACTGAGTGGGAAGAACCTGGTAGGCAACAACATTTGACATAGCAACACTGGAGTGAAAATCTCAGACCTATGACAGGCGAGAGGGTCCAAGCTTTGCGAATAAAAAGGCCAGTGCAGGTTATACATTTCTTTTGGAGCCGGAAGAGGAACTTGAAGAAAGCCAAGACGTGAAGCAGAGGTTTGGATTTGCCAGAATCAATACAGCAAATTGTCAGACACGTTGAGCGGGGCGCCCCGATTAAGAGGAATAATGCTAACTCTCAGACCCGGACACACTTCATGACAGGTCTACAGAGGATAATCCCCCCTCCCCTCCTGTCTTCTATGGAAGAATCAAAGACTCTCCATAGCATGCCATCAATTCACGCGCGTTCCTTGTGCACTTCAAACTATGCTGAACATAAACACAGGATGCTGATCGCGCTCAGATTTTCAGTTAGATAAAGTGTTTTTCAGAAGAGATGAGAGCCTTACTCTATGTTCAGAGTTCGCATTTGCATACTGTTCCTTCTATCCCTTAAGATAGGCGTCTTCAGATTAGTATATCATCTTTTTTGGTGACCGTGTACGTGCTCGAGATGAGGTAGAAGCTCAACGATAACATCTCCTGGGTATGGATCACTATTGTGGTATGGTAAAGGCGTGGGTCAGATGTCAACAGTAATGGACTTCTTCTCCTCCAGACTTGCGCAGTACATGAAGCATCTTCATCTATGTGTCAACAGCAACACTCGATTTCATTTCTTCGCTCCTTTCTCTACCCGCAAACATGGACCTCAACTGGAATGCTCACCACTCGATCAAGAGACAATTGGCACCTCTCTGTATTGGAACCCTATTAAATGTAATTGGTTAGAGAAGGAAGGACCAGCATCAAGATGTCTCGTGCTGTGAAACACAAGTCAATAGTTGTGATGGTGTCGGATTGCCCTGGATAATGATCATCGACCTCTTTTGTATCTATAACTTAAAATTTCGTTATTTCCAACCAGCCAGGGCGCCCTCAGGGGATGATATTAGCAAAAGTCTCACATGTAGAGGCTGGATGTCACCAAAACTAAAGAAGGACAAAAAATCAAACAGTCAATTTTTGTTAGCTGACACCTTTAGAAGCACCGTCTCAAATTCTATCTCGACTAGGACAGGCCGCGCAAAGTGTCGTGGAAACATAATTGGGCATAGCCTATAGTGTGCAGATCTACCAAACCATCTGCTAACAGACGGTTTCTGGGTCCCTTCAATCAAAGAAACAAAATCATTGACGCGCTGCGTTTGATGACGAAAAACTCAGTGATGTTATAAAGGCAGATGTTGTTTTTGGGGGGGGGGGGGAACTATGAGGGAAACACCATCTCCATAAAGCATTCTCTGTGTTGGTTTCGCAAATGATGTGCTGTCGAAAATCGATTAATCTACAAGAAGAAAACAGACGCTTTCAACAGACAATGCGTAGGACGTCGTCTGTCCCTCCAAAAATAAAATACCGCCCTGACTAGATGCGGGGTCAATTTCATGGATGAGTATAATAGAGATGATGGATCCAACATAAACTTTGACTGACAGCGACCATGAATCTCTGAAACGTGGACTTTTACCTTGGCACTCGTTCGCGGTGTAATAACTATGGTCTCAAGCATCATGAGTCTCGTTATCATATATACCCTCCTGTAAGTGTCAGATGAAAAACACTGAATTACAGACTAAGTGAAAAATTCCTCGAAAGGGCTGCCGGTTGCTGGAACTAGTTGGTTTACATTACAGTATGTCTTGAACAGTCATCAGGGCTATTTAACGGACTTTTGCATCATCCGCCTGCCAAAATTCCTATAAATGCAGCCCACTGGAAGATGATTGTACAATCTCCATTAGGGACAAGGTAAAAAAATGGTCGTCATACATCTGTGCTGGGTTGTCTATGTTGGAAAGTGATACCCTGCGATCTCACGATGAAATTTGTGAGGTTTATATTAGAATAGATGGCGGTGAGTCTTGATAGGAGAAACTTCATTGATCTTCCATGCAAAATCGATTTCTTATAATACGACTAGTATAGGTAACTCATTTATTTAAAAAAAGAGAGATAAAAAAACCAAAAAAAAAAAAAAAAAAAAAAACAACAAACCCAATAAAAAAAAAAAACAAAAAAACCCAACTTGGAAAAAAAAAAAAAAAAAAATTTTATTATTTTTTTTCAAATAAAATATATATAATAAAAATAGCAAAAAAAAACAAAAAAAACAAACACAATAGGGGCAAAAAAAAAAAAAACACCCAAAAAAAAAAAAAACAAAATCCTCCCTCCCCCCCCCCCCCAAAAAACACACCAGTAAAAACAAAAACAACCCCCCCCCCCCCCCCCCCCCCCCCCCCCCCCCATAGTTTGTCAACAAAAAGAAAATAAGAAAGTACTGTAGCAGATTGTGAACAATATACCCCCCCCCCCCCCCCCCCCCATGTGGCCACCCCCCCCCCCCCCCCCCCCCCCCCCCCCCCCCAAATTTTTTAATTTTTTTTTTTTTTTTTACTAATCGTTTATATAATAAAAAAGAGAATTTATATTTTTATATTTTAAACCCCCCCCCTACTACCCCAGCTTGTGGGTTTCGCTCCCCAATGATATTTACAATTTTTTTTATTCATGAAGCCAGCAGTGGAAATCGCTGGTTTCACACGACATTCTTCAAAGATGCACCTCATATTCGCGATACAATTCGCTTATGGAGGTAAATCACGTTATAGGTAATCGTCAAAGAACTGAAACACAATCATCGAGGCATACTCTCTCTTTTATCAATCGCTGGTAAGCCTTACTCGCTCGCACAGATATCCTTCTTGAAATCCGCTCTTTACGGACCCAAGCATGCTTGACAAAGTGTCATCCGCTTTACCTGGAACAGTTCCATTGTTGGAATTCCGGATTACGAGAGACGTGGGGAGATGCCCTCACAGATAATGTATGGTGATTTCGCGCGTGCAAGTTCATAGATAGAGATAAGAAAAAGAATGCCGCTCAGTAAAACAGTTCCCTGGTGTTAATCCGCGTGAGTTACATCGCACCAGCTTGTTTCATCGCGAATCTTTGACAAAAGGAGTTCGACACGAGGTCAGATAGAGTAGGGTCTATGGATCACGATGTGTCGCGATGGGCTCATGATGAAAATATATCTGGGCTGCCAAAAGAGTAAATCTTGATATCACAATAGTGCAGCACTCTAATTAATGTCATGATGGCATATGCACGGCTTAGAGTCATGGCATCTAGAGTCATAAGGAAAACGTTCGTCGAGCTAATCAGAAGACTCATTCCCCGTCTCTAAATGGAGTTTAAACAAGGGCGATGCGGTACATTGCACAACGACTCTGCTTCATGTAACGATCGTTTTCTGCTATGCTGACTGCATGCTTTTAGACGGACCGGGACACAGGATATCGACTTTAGTTATCTGGTATTGATGGAGAAACTAGTCTTAACCTTAGGACGGCTTCAAGCCAAAACCGCAAGGTGACTAGATCACACACTCTCCATCAGAGATCTCTGTTTGCTGATGATTGTGCCCTTCAATGCATTTAGGCTCAGAGGCTTGATCTGCATGCATTAGTGTGATCTACCATAGATTCTCCGTCTAGGCTCTGCGCCAACTTTGGGCTATACCATCAACACGAAGTAAAACAGGAAATCATGTACACGGCATCAACCAGCTCCTGGACAAATCACAACGTGATTTATTTCAGCTGAAGCCAGTCATCAAGGTATTAAATGGTGATTCGTGAGCAACTGAATGTTGTGAACATGATTCACATTACCAATTGAGGTAGCACACTATCCCAGAAACAAATTGTCATTTGATGATGAGGTGAAATCAACCAGGATCTCCAGAAAGCCAGCAAGCACATTTGGCGCAGACTATACACCAACGTTTGGCATCGAAGTGGCATTAGTCTACCAGACTCAAAGTGAAGGTGTACAGAAAGCTGCGGTGCTTCCAGTGCTGCTATATGCATGTGGACACATGGGACTGTATACAGGCGCCACGTAAAGATAAGGCTAACCACCATTCAATACAAGTACTGTCTACAGGAAGATAATGAACATCAAATGGCAGACCAAGATCCCGGATACACGCCGTTCATTGACAGAGCTGGTATCCATTAGTTTGATACTATTATGATGCAGTCACAAATTCGCTGGGTCAAGGTAAGGTAGATCCGGCAGCCAAGGTTGTGCACAATACCGGGAACTGCACCCAAGTTACTCTTTTATTGAGTGTGTGGATTCCTGTTGGTCGAGATTGCATGAGCAAGATAGGGTTTTTAGAGGTGGCAAGAAAGGTTATCTCTATTAATAGGGTTAGAGTTAAGTAAGGTAATTTTGTGGGGTTGTATTATACGGTTTATTATATAAACCGCTAGCTCCCATGGTGGCAAAAAATAGCATTAAGCGCTTCAAAGAACGTTTAAAGATTCCTTTACACAAGTAATTTTTTAAAGGACGTTCATTTTGTTGGTGTTGATTAAAACCTTTTTATAACCCTTTGACATAGATGAACCAGGACACATGGGAAGTACTGGCGCTTCTTGGTGCTGGCAAAAGGACCGAAAACTCGCCCGCGCACCGCCGAAATCCCGAAACTTGCGGCGAATATAAAACTGCTTCTGAAATACCACGAAAATTATTGTCCTGATTGGCCGGACATTTGGTGGCGCGCCGTGGAGCAAGCTAAATATCTTCGTTATACAGGTTGCAGACTGACCAGCTAGCAAAAGCTTTTGAGTCGTGCGTGAGAATTTTAACAGTTAAGTAGACATGCAGCTACGCGGACTGAGGGAGATCATAGCTGGTTTGGATGTGAAGTTAGTTTGTTTGGGTAAGAGGGGGGGGGGTCGGTGGCTTTTTTTCTTTTCGGGTGGGTTTTGTCTGTTGTTTTGGTTGGGCTGTTGGACCGATGATAGTTTTCTTTGTCTTTTAGTTTGTGTTTTAATTTAATTGATAAGTATTCTAATATAATATTATTTATAACTCTTCACATAGAAATGCATAACTATCTCCAACTCCTGGCCCTCCTAATGTCCAGATCGCTTACAAGGCTCGAATGCGGGATCTTTTCGGGATCACGGCCAGGGGAGTTACACTCACACCATGAGTAGATTTGACACTTTCTGTGGGGTTAGTTCTGGGCCCCATGAAGTAAGCAATGAACAAGTATGGGTGGATGGTCTTCATCAACCCTTGAATGGTACGATTATATCTAATTACACTTACACTTAACAGTCCGTTTATGTCGCGGAGATCTAATCTGTGCCACGCCCCGCTTCTTTGTACCCCCCACCACCAAACACCCCCCCCCCCCCCCACTCCCACCCCATATATATATTATGTATACCCCCCCAACCGATCCCCCTGATCATTCTAATACAGGCCTGACCACTAAGAAATTTAATTTTGTAGAGGTAAATTTTCGCGGTAAATGCCATGATAGGGGTACTACTCATAAAACTGGGGGATCCCCCCCCCCATTGGAAACGTCGCCTAATTTCATAAGTTGGATGAGGCGATTATATAAGATAACATAATCCTTCTCAAAACGTTGTAGGCCTAGAGAGTCCTGTGTCGTTGATATGGGCTCAGGCATATCTGCACTTAGACTGCAATTGTTTATTTCTCGCCGACTCTTTTGCTGAATATCGTTGGTTGCTGCAAACTCCCTTGTTGAGGTAGAAGAATCATTTTTATCCGCTTTCCTTCTATCTAACAACTCTTTTTTGGGTTCCAATGAGTCTATATTGTGACGAGGAAAGGGGATTCAATAGGACTCCCAGCAGATTTCTATATATAGGTTATAGACTACGAAGACTGGTTTTGAGGACCACTGATTTTTCGCCCCGTACTGGCCTTCAGATGGTGCTGTGCTACTAATATCGGAGGGACCTTATTCGAAGGGGATTCTTGCACAATGTCAATTATATGGCATTTGAGAGCGCGCGTAAGACCTTAAAACGCCACCAAATAGGGCCCGTTTGCTTGTGCGCTTACTCCCGACAGGTCGTCGGTAGCAAGGTGGGTGGTACCGACTTGCACGTCGGTTTTCTTTTGCTGGTGTTGTGGGGTGTATGGAGGTCGCCTGTGGCGCAGGTTACAGGCTGTAGGACGTGGTGACATGTCGCCACCATGTGCTTGGACATTGAGTCGAGCGCGGTTAGTGATGTTTTTTTTTGTTTTTTTATGTAGACTATCGGTGGATTTCGGTAGTTCGGTTGGAAGGGGGGGGATCGAGGCGGCTGCGTTATAGGCGCGCAGCTTGGTTGGCGTGGCGTGTGCTGTTTTCGTTTCTATTGATTTTATTGGTCGCGTCAAGGTTGGTCTGGACTTTTTCGCTATTTTGGAGGTACTCCTTGAGGCTATTTTAACTTCTTGCTTGTGAGGGTTTTTTCGCTTTCTTATATTCATATCTACATGTTTAATAAAAGTAGATATAAAAAAAAAAATTTAAAATTTTTAGACAACACGCAAATGAAATGATCCTGCATTTTGGGATTGTCACACGAAGTAGACCAGAGCTCCCTGCGGTCACGCTACATAGGTCGACATATTACACGCTCGCAGCTAAAATATTTGGTCGACAGTTTGGTTAAAGCAGTCCACCATTTTCACGAACGACAGTCTTAGCCCCGTTTGCCACTTTAAAGTTCTTTGAAAATATGCTGCTTAGGGGGTTAGTATTTGATTCTGCGATGGTGCTTTTGTGCTCGACACTTTGGGTGTATCACTGTTCTAGTGTAATACAAAAAAACAAAAACTTGATACTTAAAACGATGCCTAAAAATTTTGGTTTGAAACAGTTACCTCATTTTTTAAACAAACTATTTATTATTACCGGAAATCTATAACACATATTTTATGGTTTTTTAATGGCGGATAAAGTAGAATTAACATGCATTACATTTTTAACAAACATATTATATTTAGCAGGATCCACAAGTGATCTATTTTACTCGCGAAAAAAATTACACTCCTTCTCTCAGCTGATTTTATGCACATGAGGGCTCCTCCCGCTATTTTTTGGGGTCATACACGTGTACTACATGCCCAAACCATTTTCCGTTTAGGACTGTCTTATAGATCTGCCACATAATCCCCGCAAGCTACAAGACAAAGACTTATTCTTGCGTTATACTTTTACCCGGCACTACTTATCAACCAAACCTACTAAACGGGAGCGCACTCTTTAAAAAAGAAGACACTAATCACTCTTATTTACCACATGTATGCATTAAATTATCAACTGCGCTGCAAGATTTGTTATGGACGCGCGATGGTGGTCACAATGGTAGTTGATTCATGCTGTTTGGGCCCTTGATAGTCTGCACTTTCTCCTCGTGAGATATTTATTTTGTCATTAGGCATAGTAGTTTTTGTTTGTGATGTGCACATGGTATAATGATGCAAGTGAGGCGTTTTTATCAGCAGGGGTATATGAGGGGAACGGAGTTGTACTAGACTCAGAACACCGTGACTAAACAAGGCGGGTGGGTTCGGAGGGTAAGCGAGCGGCCACTAACGGACATGACCGCATTGCTTGAGGTGGAGCGACTAATAGGATTGTTTGTAGAGTGTTCGAGCCCTCACGTGTGTGACGAGATAAGTAAGAGGGATGGCGAGGCAGTTCGCATTGGGAAGGAAGAAGCGGTACGGACGAGGGGACACGGGTAATGGAGGGGGGAGAGGCGGGAGAGGGAAATTAGACAACGGGATAGGAACTAGGAGGGCGAATGATGACCGGTGGGTTGAAGTTCAGGCGCCACCCAAGACAAGCTCGCTCAGCCTGGCAGGCGAAGTGAAGAAAGTGGGGCTGGCAGGGGCTCACCTGTCCCCAGCGATTATGGAGGCACGCCACAGCACGGAAACAAATACTGTGAAAGGGAAAAGCCCCACCAACGAGGTGAGGGAGAGAGAGAGCGCGAAAAGATAAGTAGACACAGTGCGAGTAACGAGAACAAGAAGCGATGACCCCCCCTAGCGCGAGAGCCCTCACCTATACCAACATTAGCAGCACATCACACCACATTGCGGGGGAGGAATGGAAGTAGGGTACAGTAAGAATGGAAAGAGGAAGGGCGCAGCCACCAGTTCACAGTCAGAGAATAAAGTTTTTCCACTCACCATGTGCACATTCATACTCTGTGACATCTAAATCTTCTCGTGCGCGTCCACATCACCACCCCCTCTATTTTTTGTGGTGGTCTCTCTGGGCACCTATTTCTTTGTCTTATCTTTGTAACACCCCAAACCTCAACACACTTCTGTGTTTTACCAACAATACCGTTCCAAACGCTCCTCCTACCCCACCCCGCGCTCGCATACCCCCCCCACTTCACACAGGGTCGCTTCCCTGCCCCTCAGGAGAACCTATTCCTATTCTCTATCTAACTCTTGTTGTTTCTTCTGGGGCCCCCGGCCATTTTTCTTCTCTTGTCTTCACCTCTAAACCCCCCTCATTTTGTCCTAATTACTCATGCCAATCTCAATTCACTTATTCGTCTTTCGCTTACACATACTTCTTTATTTTCTGTTTTCTCCTGCGCTTCTCTTTTACTTCTCCTCTTATCTTCTTACTGTCTCAACACAATTCCTACTTCCTTTAGTTTTACAGTCTGCAGACCTCTCATTACGCTTCTAATTTTTTCCTGGTTTTCCCCTACTTTTTTGTTTTTTCTGTTTATAAGCCCTCCTTCTGTATTTTCACCTTTTCCTACCTTTTTGTTTTTGTTCTCACGGCCTTTCTCTTTTCTTCTTCTCACCTTCAGTTTTTCTTACTTTTTTTATTGGTCTTTCTCTTTACATTCTCTAATGTACCTTTTGTTTTGTTCCTCATCTGAGTCGCGCTTCTTTACTTCTCACTCGTCGGAACTATTTACGTTTGTTCTTCTCCACTACCTGGTCCTTTTTTCCCCACCTTATATCTGTTCGATTGTTTAGTTATTTACCTCTGGCCTTTCGTCTCTCTTTACGCGATTTCAGCTCTTTTTTGATCATCATTTTTTCTAGAGGATACCCTCCCCAAGTTGGTATGGGGTATGAGCAGAGGAGAGTGGCGGCGGCCATGGAGACGATTGTGCATTGGTAACGGACATTAAATAAAAATAACATTGCCTTTTAGAAAATCCCAAGTGCTGCTGGAGACATGTGATATCGTCCGGTGCGTGGCGCCGGTCATGCTCGCGCACGGGCTGATTTTTTTTGTTTTTTTTTTTGTCTTTTTCCAGCTTACAGTCGGTTCTTTGTCGATCCGTGGAGCCGTGCTTTGATTTGTAAGGAACGCAAAAGACATTGATGATAATGGATGGTATTTGTAGGGCCTAGGGCAGTGCTTCTTTAAACTGGTGGAATGGATTCAACACAAGGTGTGAAGGTACATTTTTTAGGGGCGGTGCGGAATGGAAAACTAGATGGGGTTGAAAGAGAATAAGTGAATGGGAAACATGAAGGGGTAAATGTAAACCGATGAAGGGAGTTGAATGAAACATGAAAGGGTAGTAAATGAAATGCCAACATGAAGTGTCCCATATTTTCGTGATTGACAAACATGAACGGAGTGTGAAAGGACTTAATTTACTCATAATTACTTTTTATTATTCTATTTCTATATCTTAAAAAAACGGGCATATGAACATTTAAAGTGGTTATGCTAAGTCTTATTGCTTTTTTTATAAGGCAGTGTGTGGATGATGGAAATATTGGAATTGCTTTTTTTTTCTCTCTCTACCCTTTTGTTTTATAATTTACCAAAGTATGCAGGATTTTGACCCCAAATGTTACTGTTCAGTATAACCATTTTAAGGGAGTGACCCACCCTAAACCGGCTATGGGGGAGTCAATAAAAATTTTATAAATGGCTACAACTGATCAGGTCGCCCATAATAAGCAATTGTTGAACTATAACTTTTACTTAGTTGTTGCCAATTAAGCTTACTTTTCTGCTAGAAATCTAGAAATTCTATATTTATTTACTTGTACTTCAATTACCTCAGCATGTTTTTTCTTCGGAATCAAGACACTCGTATTACTGTTTATAGTAAGTAATATAAGTTATATTAGACTGCTTGTTGTATCTGTTGTTTTGTGTGTGGTATTATCATTACACAGTAGGTAAGAAAACCATCATTTCTAAAGTTTTAAGACTGCTGTGTTAACTAACTTAACTTTATGTAAAACAGAACAATTACATATTAATTTATCCCCTGTGTTAAATGCGATTGTTTCCTACGCCGGTCCGCCATTACGTGCCCTGCACTAAGAGCCAGGTAAGCAAAACGTCATTCCTGTCTTGCACCCCCCTATTATTTTTTTAATATTATATTTTATATTTTATTTATTTTACTCTTTTTTAATTTTTTTGACATTGTTATATATTTTATGTTGCACTTATTAGCCCCTTTTTTGATATTATAGGTTACCTGTACAACTTTATTTTTATGGCCAGCATTTTGTCTTTATATTTTTTTTCATATTTTAATCTTTATTATTTGAAACCCCAATACGATTTTTTATATTCCAATTTGCTATTTTATTTAGGTATAAATATATATTTATCTATTATTATATGATGTTGTATGCTATTATTTAGTATATTACAATTTTTCGTTTACTATTTTTTTTTTATCTCCAATGTTTTATTTTTTTTATATTTATTTTTTTTTATAGAATATTTAGTTATACTATTACCGGTTATGTTGATATAGAATCCCATGCTGTCCTGGACAGAATTGCTACACCAAATAGATAATACCAAAATAACAACAAAAAATAAATCTGCTTCATTCGTATGAATACCATCCATTTGGCACCCCTAAAATCTGGTAATAGGCTCACACACTACCAGATTTACTGTAGACCCAACCCCCCCCCCCCCCCCCCAACGAGGTGGCGTATGTCGACAACCCTTAACCAGTCCGCACGCTAGTCTGATAAACGCCCCTAGCCACCGCCCCCCTGCGGCCCGGACTTCTTTGTAGACACTGAGCAGCTCACCTAGGATGCTGCACGATACATGTACATGCTTTTTTGTGTTAATCACTACAACCCTAGCACATGCGCGCTCTGCACGTCCGCGTCACTCGAT
>JAMPIV010010987.1:42500-145000 GCA_024509875.1 Oreohelix idahoensis
CACTTATTACAGAGCATACAAGCTTGTACATCGTGAGCATTAAATGGAGCCACCACTTTCTGATGGTTGTACCTCATTTATTTATTACACAGCGGAAATACCGTCTTATTTAATCTCGCATTTACACCCTCTATTATCACTATCACCTCTTTTCAACATCTAACAATGACCCAACAACACACACCAACAACATCCAACCACCCACCCTAAATAACTTACGTCAATCCGTATCACATTAAAGAGGCCCTCACCCAACTTGTTGTTTAGCCTGCTTCGAACTAGCTGTCTCTGACAGTTATAGCTCTGAAGTAACTGATATAAGTTTAGTCCTGGTCCTGGGACTCAAAGTCTAATTCACACTTGAGGGAGAAGGAGGTCCAGGAAGTGTTCAGTTGGCCAGGATTCGACATATATATTCTAAAGTATGGTATCGGGGTCCTGATTAGTGGAGCAAAAGAAAAGGACACGCCGTAACACCTCTACGAGGCCGGATTAAGCTGGTTCTGGTGCGGGGCACTGTTGCAATATGTAAGTAAAGGGTGCCACTATATTTAAAAAGAAAACAATAAAAACTCAAGACACTAAACGATCTTGAAACATCAAACATTTTTTGAGTTTGGCATAGTAATTATTCTATTTTTCATCAATTAATTTCGTGACTTGTATTCCTATAGAAACTTGGCCTACTAATGTTACCATATGGCGTTGTCCATTAACTTTGACCCACGCAGGCAGGTTTTTAAATATCAAATGTCAATTTGAAACTTTAAAACTTATAAGTAGAACTTTTAGTAAGCTGTTCAGCACCTATGACCTTACCCATATCCAAAAAATGTCACAACTCTTTCAAACTCGGTCACACGATGGCAAATTAATCATATAGACACGACAGTTACAATAGTCTCAATGCTGATCCATAAATTAGTTAGTTATCTGGCGTAGAGATCCAATGAACGGAATAATACTTGTTCATTTTCTTCACTTCCACAGAGAATCGTGATTCCAGTATGCTGGGATCAATCAGATTGATGATATTCCTGCACACGTGGGTTTTACGAATAGATATGATTGTATGTCCACACAAATTCTCTTTTGTCTTGCATGGTAGTATTATGTATCTGCTCTGCCTCAGAAAAGGGTCAAACTTGGACCTACCACAAGCTAATTTCTCTCAAGACAAGACATTAGAAGTATTATTACCCGTTATAAAGGTTACCGCAACGACGCAATATTCATCACTAGCCACGAAATGAAAGGCTCTTCGTTCTGCTAAAAAACTTTAGAGATACAAACATTCACATATTTCGCTCTAGATAAGTTTGCTGCCAATACTTTTATCAGAATGTCCAAATTTGTTTTCACAAGGATGGGAATCGGAACGTTCAGATCTTTGTTTTTTACGGCATCAACAGTTGAATTATAAGCTTGTCTAGGTGATCGGAGCTTTCTTCATAGTAAAAACGCAATATGATTGCTTGAATTTTTCCAGTCATTAAAACCACTTCCGCATGTAACACTTGAATGTAAGACTCAGATTCTGAGACGTCATAATGCTTGCTTATGGACAAACAGACATAGGCCGCCCTTTACTCTTTCTGAATAGCATAACCATTTTCTCCTGCCACCCCCGCATGTTGCTTTGTTTTTTTGTAAGTTTATGGATTATGTGTGTGTATAGAGATTGTTCAGGAGTTACTTCTCTGAGACTAATAAGGTATTCCAGGTATTTCATAGTTCGCCCTTTAGTACAAAGAGCGAAATCGTCGCGAACTAGGTTATAGAGAGAAGGTCGGAAGGCAGTTATGACATAGAGGATGACGCTATGCTTTTTTGTCACCAGAGAGTGTGGGTGTGTGGTTGGTATGTCGATCTACTCGAGAGACTCGCGTTCTCTCTTTGTTGATGGAGTATGGCAATATATTGTTTGGAGTGCGAGTGATGGAGGTGGTGTTTAGGGAGCGGGTACGAGTGTGCTGCCAAGTGTTACGCAAATCCCATTATCGCATTTTAGAGTACCTTCCTTGCGGTTTTTTGCCAGCAACTATAGTTATATAACCATTATTTATTTGTATCACTATTGCAAGGTCTCGCAAGTGCTTAAATTTCAATCCCTGTACTGGGTTTTGTCTGTATGTTTTTGGCTCTGCAGCAGCCATGCACTGGATTATGTACTAGTTGTTTCGCGCAGAGTGTTGTGTTCCGCATGCGTCAGCTTGTTAGTACTCTAGAAAGTACCCACTTAACCATGGGATAACTTCGCTCTAATAGACTCGCGTTTAATAAGTATTCACTTTGTCTTAGTGCTCTGACTCGTTGTTTTTTGAATATCGCAGAATGTTGATTCTTACGCTTTATTGTCTGTTATTTCTTCCATTCGCGTTTACGTTTTCAGATATCGCAGAAACTATGAGCAGTTCATCTTATCGATGACTCTCTCTCGTAAGTATCTCTGTAGTGTGATACTGCTCTTTTTGGTTTTAGAGTTTTGTCGTAATAGACCGACTCTTTTACAGCATCGTACGCAATTTCATAGAACAAGTTGTTAAAATCAAGATGATTGTAGCGACATAACAGGAGTGGGGAGAGTGCAAAGAGAAAACGGATCCCGTTATTACCCTCAATAATAAAACTAGGAAGTTTTCGTTTCCTAAATTTGCTTAGTTTGTTTATATGTGCTTAATTAGCCCGACAAAGTTAATATGCAGTTTATCAACTCAAGAGAGACGAAGACGATATAGAGACAATAGAAATTAGAGAGCGGTGGGGGCATGTTCGTCCTCTCCCTAGAGCCAAAAGAAATGTTTGTCCGCTGTTACGCGTCAATAGAAAACGTTACCATGACCCAGCTTAGAGTAGAAGAAAGGTTTAATCATAGCGTAATTCTTGTTGTCATAAGCACCTCATCACTTAGAATAATGGCTCTTGTCCTCGTATCGCATGCTCAATACAGTTTAGATTAGAAATAATTGAAGAGTCAAGACCTAGAGTCTACTCAGAGTCATCTTATTGGACAATTACGTTTCTCTCGTTGTCTGTTGTCCACGATTGTTTCCGTGATACACCGACAATGCAAAAAAGGCGGCTCTATAAGATGGCATAAACAATATCACAGATGTACTCATTGGTTTTAACTTCGCTAAGTTAGTTTTTTTTCTTGCTCTGCTTAAAACTCTAAGCTCGGGCACTAGGCTCTATTTTTTCGCCAGACTGTCACTTTTGGCTCCCGCAATGAACTGTCTTTATGCGAGGTCGGGGGGTGGGGGGGGGGTGGCGGTCAGTGGAACTTCCTTACCAAACCTCCACCAGAGGCAGGAGTCTTCGAGCCGTACCTTCCTCTCATCAAACGTCTCGTATTAGAGAGATGGAGCCAAAAAGATAATTAAGTGTCACTTCTTTATTGCGCGCGGGCATCCTGACACGACAGGCCCTAAAAGGCGCGGGCCCGTTAGTATGGCCCTCTTGTGCTTACTACGGTTAATCCGGCTCTGGCAGGTAACTACCATGTAACTCCATTTAAGGAAAGTACTAAGAGGGTTGGACGTACGGGGCGAGGGATAAGCCACTCCTAGTAGGACATATTTTAGGACATCACACAAAATATAAAAATCACAAGTTTCGAGGGACAGACAATGATATCTCCAAAATAGAAAAAATACAACTCACAGAACTGGTGAGAAGGAGAGTCTCATTATACTCATTACGTTGGGGAAATTCGTGGAGATCAAAAGAGATTCAGTTTTCAACGACAATAAATCAAGAAGTTGTGCAAAATTCAATGTTCATATCGAGTCCTGTTGTGTGGTTGTGGAAAAATGAGCGAAAAAACAAGATACTCAAAAACTCTACGCAACACTCAAAATCGCTACAGAACTTCGTTATAAATAGCAGCACACTTCTTATCGATGATAATATGAGAGGGAAGGATCACCATGTTATTTAAGTAGGTGTAGTTAGTGACTCTATAAGATTGTTTACAAATGTGGGAGAACTGATTACTAAGAACTAGGACAATTCAAGTGGAACAACGAGATTGAGGAGAATGTACCTCTTGGCGATAGGGTAGGAGGCCAAATACACAATTGATGGAGAATATCCTGTGTTCGATCAAGCATCTTATTCAGGCGCAGAATCTCGCGACTTGTATGCTTAGTTGACTTATATCCAACAGGTAGGGATTACGTAGAGGGAGACTAAAAGACGAACAGCGACGCTGAAGATAGAAGAAGAGAACTGGAGGACTCATACATAACCGGGGATCAAAACAACACGTACAAGAAGATAAGCTCCTTGAAGTGTGACTGGCACGTGACAGGTAAGAACCTGTAGCGCATCTCGTGTTGTGTGATGGTATTCGTGTAGACATTGGAACAGGCAGTGGGCATACATTTGTGTGAGAGGCACGTGACAGAGGATGGATCTTGAGCTATACCGTTTTGTTGACTGGCAACGTGGGACACGATGGTACTTTGGATAGACGTGTTGTGTTGATGGGACACTCTGGCAGACGCAGGAAAGAAAGAACTTTGGGTAATTGGACGTTTAGTTGATCGGCTAGACGTGATACAGGAGAAGACTTGGTATATCTGTTTTTTGAAGAGCCTATGCATTCTTTGTGTGATGAAAAAGTGATGAGGCTATGAATAAGAGTCGCATCACTGGCTCTCTGAACAGAAAGGTTTAAGTTCGCAACTCCTTCGAGGAAGGAACTCCTGGAGCAGTGCTTGAGATCTTTAGAGCTCGCATGTCTGGCACGCAGAATGTTTCTTGTGTAGAGAGTGTAGGAATTGGGTTTTTCTTCTGTGGAGAGATTGGGATGTATTGTAAGAGAATTTGAGCTAGGATTCTAATTATTTTTCAAGCTCCTAGCACACAAAAATTATCTCATATAGAAAGAATGGAAAGAACAATGATACACCTCACCTATTGTGTCTCAACACTGCAAGAACCATAGCATAATATGATTAATAGACAGCAAGCAGGAGATTTTGATTGAATTTTCATGTACTGTCTGTGAAAACCACGGACCCATTGTAAGATTAGTATCTCATTGTTCAACCAGAAAAACTGCAAGAATGGCGGCTCACGCAAAACACGTGTCTCATGTGACAAACAAAAGAACATCTAGAAAACATTGGCTAACATAAAGACCAAGATGGCATGCACACAGATCACTGCTGACTCTTCATGAGACAATGGGCCTTAAACAGGACTAAGACTACTTACATGAGAACTTGTGCCTATCAGAAGGTTGTTGGGCCTTATGAGGGAGCAAAGAGAATCAGCCAGCAGCTTTTCACACAACCAGTTGCTGGAAGAAGGCTGAATGGAGACGAGACAAACTAGCAATGCGGAAGCGCACCCTACTGCCCTCTTAGTGTTATAAGAGATAAATGTGGTTATTTGAGAGAGAACGGCGACGAAGAATAAGTCTTGTCTGTTGTGTGAATGTGCTTGTAGGTAGCCTATGATGAGGACTGCAGGATGACAGTGTGTTAGGAGCACTGATTCGTGTGTTCGTGGACAGTTCTATCGTGGGTACCTTTGTGGCATGTTACATAACCTCTAATCTTTAGGTAATACATTGATTGGTGGTCGAACATGGCTAAGAGGTATGGCATTACGCTCTAATTTAACAAGGTACTGGTTCCGCTTCCCAGTACAGGGAATATAATTGATGTGCTATATTTTTCAAGAACCACAGTTGTTCCTGAATAAGAAGTCATACTTCCACCTAATCTCATGGGTAGTGAGATCAAGATGCCTAGCCTTTTTCGGACTAATGGCACAAAATAATTAGGATGGCCCCATCGTGACAAGTTTGCGCAACGTTAAAAATCGTAGGACCATACGAAAGAGTAGGACACATAACGTGCCGCTTGTCATGGGCAAAACTTTATATATTAGGGAAACCTCGGATACCCCCTCTACAAAAATACTTTATTGAAATGTGTCGATTCCACCTGTATACACACTCATCTGGAATCCTGCGGCACTCGGTGCTACAGAGTTCATGGAGTCGGTAAAAAAAATTACACAATACATTACGAGTCGTTGCAAAACACTAAACATGAATCCAGGTTGCTCATTCGTTTGAAGGAGAAACGCAATATATAAACCTTGGGTCGCTATTTATGCCCCAGTCACTCTAGGTGCTATACCATTCCTCTATATCTACACAAGCATCCGATTTATGAAAGTTTTATTCTTCTCTGGTGTTGACATTTTTGCAGTTTCTCCGTGAACATGCCTTGGATTTTTTATTTAAGATTCTGATTAGTTGTGTTACACTTGCAATTCTTCTGAATATACATATATCTTTCTGATCTACATATATCTTCTGATCTATATATATCTTCTGATCTACGTATATCTTCTGATGTACATATATCTTCTGATGTACATATATCTTCTGATGTACATATAATCTTCTGATCTACATATATCTTCTGATTTACATATGTTTACTAGTGCAATGAAAGCTCCCTTGCCTTTTTATAAATTCTTATTTAGATAGTACTCTCTGTTCTCGGGTCTATCTTTATCAATTCTGCTGCAGCATGATGAGATACACACCTTCACTTCAAATACTCGTCTCAATGAAAACGCTCTCACCACTGTTGGACGTCTTCTTCTTCGTACACTCTCAGACGTCCACTTGAATGTTCTCAAAGAAAGCAGTAATCAGTTTGAGGCTGTTTGAATCCCCGTAAAGCTTTTCCACGAAAGGAGCTGGCGTTGGCTATATGCACTTTCTCTGTACCGCATATAAGGGGCAACTTTGAAGCAGACTGTTGGACTTGAGAATGTATTTATGATGTTGTTGTTGTTGTAACTAGGGTTGTTGAGCTTCTCGCTCTGTTGCAGACATTACTAAGTTGAAGACATCCTTGGTAATTATCTACACTGTAGATCGAGGCTTTTTCCTGTGGCTCTCCAGGCTTTCCGAAATGTGTTGAGTTGAAGTCTAGTTTCTCCAGCTTGGCTTGCATTTAATGGATCGTCACATCTGGTCCCAAGCTAGGAGTAAAGAAGCGCGTGGCATACTGTGCAGTCTCCCGCCATTCAAGGGGGATCTCTCTAAACTATTTTACTAGCTAAAATACTTGTGCTCTGGTTCTGGGCTCTCCCAAAGAATTGTCACATCCTACACAGAGCCACCTCTCAGAGTTCCCCATGTCTATTATCGGTCCACAGTGTTTAAGATCCTCCTCAGAGCAGCCAATCAGGTTAAAAGCCAAAAGTTATTTCTAGGGCTCAAGTGACTTCTCCAAGCTTATGCTGGGTTCTCGACATGTTTCACCACGGGTGGAATCCCTTGGAAGTGTGTGGGATGTGTTTTCAAGAATCAGTGAGGGGTGTAATTACCTAAACAGACAGAGGTTCACTTCCACATCTGTATACTATAGCACATTCTGCTTCGCTTGTGTTCATATAAAGGATGACTCCAGATATGCCCCACTCCATGCTAGGTATCTGTGTCAGCGTGACATAAAACGTTTGTTTTCAGTAATTATATACTTATTTTTCTCTATGAAAACGGTACCATTAAAATAATGTCACAGATATTTCCCCCTTGCAAGAATTAATTCCCCATGAGAAAATTACTTCCCATGTCATGCATTATTTCCCCTGCACAGAAAATTTCCACTGCCATCGAACTCACTTTTTCTCTCCCCTCCTGGGGTTTTTTGTTGTGATTCACTTAATATGCATAGTTTTTAACACTCATCTTCCGGTCGCTCCTTCCGTGTCTGTGTAAGTTGACATGGAAAGTGCTGCCACTCCTTTGACGCAAGCCTTCTACAGGTTGAAGNGTTTGTTATATGGAAAATGAGAGAGAGAGAGAGAGAGAGAGAGAGAGAGAGGTCCGAAGATTGAAACTTGCTTGTGGTGAAACAGTGAGGAAGCTGATTAAGAAAGCAGTTGCAATATCAGAGGACAAATCTTCATCACAACTATCATCCAACATCATCATCCATTGTAATTTATCATGCATCATCATCATCATCCATCATCATTATCCATCATAATCCATCATAATCCATTGTCATCGTAAATGTCATTATAATCTTTATCATAATAATCTATCACCATCATAATCCATCATCATCGTCACTGATATTATCATCATCGTCACTGTCATTATCATCATCCATCATTTTCAAATCCATCACCATCGTCACTGTCATTATCATCCACCATCATCTTCATATTACACCATCATCGCCATTGTCATTATCATCTTCTATCATAATCATAATCCATCAACATTGTCATTATCATCCTTAATCATAATCATAATCCATCTTCATCGTTACTGTCATTATCATCATCATCCATCATCATCAATCATCATCATAATCCATCATTATACATCAACATCCATCATCATAATCCATCATCAACCTCATCATCATCATGGTAATTGTCATCATCATCATAATCCATCATTATGCATCATCATCCGTCGTCATCATACATAATTATCATCCATCATCATAATCCATCGTCATTATAATCCATCATCATCACCATCATGGTCATTGTCGTCATCATCATCACAATCCATCATCATCATCATTATAATTCATCATCATCATCCATCATCATCATCACCATGGTCATTGTCTTCATCATTATCATAATCACTCATCATCATCATAATCGATCATCATCATCATCATCATTTATCATCATAATCCATTATTATGCATCAACATCCATCATCATAATCCATCATCTTCATCATCATCATCATCATGGTAATTGCCGTCATCGTCATCATAATCCATCATCATCTTCATCATTTTCATGGTTTTGTCGTCATCATCATTAAAATCCATCTCTATGCATCATCATCCATCATCATTATACATCTTTATCATCCGTCATCATAATCTATCATCATCATAATCCATCAACATCACCATCATGGTCATTGTCGTCATCATCATCATAATCTATCATCATAATCCATCATCATCATGGTCATTGTCGTCAGCATCATCATCATAATCCGGCATCATCATCATAATCGATCATCATGCATCATCATCCGTCATCATCATAATCCATCATCATGAATCATTATCACCCATCATCATCATCATCCATAATCATCATCCATTATCATCATAATAATCATCATCCATCATTATCCATCATCACCATAATCTATCACCATGCATCATCATCACACATCATCAACATCCATCATCATCATAATTTATCATCATCATCCATCATAATCTATCATCATCATCATCATCTTCATCCATCATCATGTATCATCATCATCTATCATCATCATCATCCATGATCATCATAATCAATCATCATCGTCATCCATCATCATAACCCATTATCATCATCCTAATCCATCATCATCACAATCCATCATCGTGAATCATCATTCACCATCATCATCCATCATCAATATCCATCAGAATCCATCATCATCGTCATCCATCATCATCACTCATCATTATCCCTCATCATTATAATCATCATCCATCATCATCATTCATTATCGTAATCCATCATCATCTTCATCCATCATCATTATCATCCATCATCATCGTAATCCATCGTCATCATCATCATTATCCATCGTCATCATAATTGATCATCAACGTCCATCCTCATAATCCATCATCATCATCATCATCCATCATCATCCATCATCATCCATCATCATCATAACCCATCATCATCAACATCCATCATCATCAACATCCATCATCATCGTCATCCATCATCATCATCCATCATCATCATAATCAATCATCATTATCATAATCCATCATCATCATAATCCATCATTATCATAATCCATCATTATTATCATAATCCATGATCATCATCACCATCATGGCCATTGTTATCATCATCATCATAATCCATCATTATCATCATAATCCATCATCATTATCATAATCCATCATCATCATAATCCATCATCATCATAATTCATCATCATAATCCATCATCATCACCATCATGGCCATTGCCATCATCATAATCCATCATCATCATCATAATCCATCATCTTCATCACCATCATGATCACCGTCATCATCATAATCCATCATCATTCACCTTTTGCTCCCTGTGAAGCATGGAGCTGCCACCATCACCACCATCACCATTACCACCACCACCACCACCACCACCACTACAGCTGGTCCTATTGCAGGAAGGCTGCATGAGAAAGCATTCGTGTGAACTTTGCAGCAGTAGTTTCTGTCACCACCCTTCAGCGCCCCCAAGGAGCACACGCTTTCAACAAACCCCATGTCAAGTCTTCTTGTTCCGAGTCATTAGTCCCATGCCGTCCTTATTCCTTTTACGTCCGTTTCCATCTCTCTTCTCCACGTGTTCTTCCATCTCCCTCTACATCTATTACGCTGGGGGTTCCAGAATTATGACTACCTTGTAATGCTATCAACAGATTTCTCTCAGCGTGTCCTATTCATCGCTAGTGCCTTCTTCTCATCTCTTGTTCCACTGGCGCTTGTCTGGTTTCTATTAATAATAATAATAATAGCCCCTTCAGTCATAACTGACTATGGGGATGCGACGTGTAAGGCAGAGTCCAAAAATAAAAATAAAAAGAACTCATTTCATCCCTGTATATCTGGTTTTGTAGCTTTCTATCTCTTTCTTCATTTATTGTCATCTAGACTAGTGCTCCGCAACCGGTGTGCCGCGACACATTGGTGCCGAAACAGCAGGCAGAATACACACTGCAATGGTATACTTACTACTTACTTACTTAGTCATTCCTATTCTTCACGGGAGTCTACAGGTGTGCCAGAGAGCTCCACACTATCCTTTCGGCTGCCTTCCTCCTGGCCTGGTTCCACTCTACTCCTCGGTGCTTCAGAGATTGTCTAGTGTTGTCCTCCCAGATGACTGTGTCGTCCTGGAGTTCTAGATTCCCGTCCCTTAGCTTCCCATACTTGTCGTGGTAGCTGATCTTCTCCCATCCTGCATACATGGTCAAACCATCGTAATTGAGACCGTTCTACTTGGGACTGCAAGGCTGGGTTTTGGGGCCTTACGGAATCGTCTGGTTGCGGATCAAGTCTCTTCTGGTTACTTCAACCACCTTCCTCAGATACCTTATTTCTGAGGTTTGGAGCTGGCTTTTGTGGGCTGTAGTAATGATGTACGCAATTATTTATTACTTTAAAATATTACGTAAGAATCTCTCACGTACATTTTTACAAATAATAGGCTGAGTTATCATTATCAATCAGTTTATCACGAAAAACAATTAGGGAGCGTTGTCTTATGATTGCAATGAATTTGTAAATATTTGCCATACCCACCTATTTAAATACTATAGCATGCCGTGGAATTTTGAAGGGCACTTAAGTGTGCAACGAAGTAAATAAAAAATATAAAACAAATATTTTAAACACACTAAATGCACTAAAAACCCAAAAATAATTGTTCAAGGAGTTTATAGCTTGCAGTAAAAAAATGTAACATCAAATTGACAAAAAGCGTGGGGCGCTGATTCTGCATTAAATTAACTTCTGCTTTATACTTCATTAGACACTTATGGATAAAATATAATGATAAGCGCTTAAGCGACCAACGCTTTTTGTCAATTTTTTGACTGCAATCTATAAACTCCTTGAAAAATTATTTTTGAGTTTTTAGTGCATTAAAAGCGTGTGTTTAAAATATTTGTTTCATATTTTTTATTTTCTTCTTTTTAGTGTTAGAAAAATTATGACATACTAAAACATAAACAATATTTTTACTTATTGTAAATCTGGTATAATTTTCGCTTGATTTAGCCAGACACTTGTTTGAGTACTGGCCTGTTTTATGCATAGAAAAATAAAGCCCACCACGTACTCTTGAATTTTTAATTAACGATTATGGCCCCTGGTTTGTTTACATTTCTTTACGAAAAACTTTAATTACTCATAATGTCATAATTACAATATTAAATTATTAAATAATTGACTGATTATTGTATTGTCATCGGGAATACATAACTATGCCAAGTTTCAGAGCTATTGCTCATCTGGAAGTGATTGAAAAATCGATTGCAAGATTTGAAAGTGACATACAAGTGAAGTTAAATAAAAGCGTGTAAAAAAAAAAAGGTTGCGGGGCACTGATCTAAACAACTTACGCTTGCAACTTATGCAGTGGTGGTCCAGTGCTCTTTTGTTAGAGAAAGGGAAAATGATGCTTAGGATGGTGGTGATGTTTGTGCGTCTATCTTGATGTCTCTGACAGTTCTTCTGTCTGCGTGTTCATCTTTTATTTCATCCTGATTATCTGCCTCTTAAACTGTCTTTACTTGCCTGTCCGTGCCATGATAAAAAAAAAAAAAATGACCTCAAAAGAAACACAATCCCAGCGTGCCGACTTATCTCGACGGCTCGATCGTCAAGTTAATACTTAAGTCATTATCTTCCCAGACCAGGTTGTTGTCGTCACAATGATGAGCATGCAATAAAAATTAATCAGGCAAATAACGAGGCATTGTCGATGTGGGTCTCGTAACTCGTCTGATCCAGTTGTTTCCACAGATAATTCGTGCTTTTGAAATTTCTTGCGGAAGTCGGGGAGAGAGAGAACGAACGAACGAACGAACGAACGAACTTTATTTTCAAAGGGTTGAGAATTGGGCACGCAGGCCCGTCTGACATTCTGCCCTTCCTTTCTCTCACCTTTCATACTGAATTCATTTATTCTCATATGCATTTTACATATCAAATTCAAGGAATTCAACGTTGTAAAGTAAAATAATAATATAGCACACTCATATTAACATTAATTACTTATAAGCATGACATAACATATGTTGAAAAGTACAAACATTATCAGAGATAGATAGATAGATAGATAGATAGATAGATAGATAGATAGATAGATAGATAGATAGATAGATAGATAGATAGATCGATAGATAGATAGATAGATAGATAGATAGATAGATAGATAGATAGATAGATAGATAGATAGATAGATAGATAGATAGATAGATAGATAGATAGATAGATAGATAGATAGATAGATAGATAGATAGATAGATAGATAGATAGATAGAACGAACGAACTTTATTTTCAAAGGGTTTAGAATTGGTCACGCAGGCCCGTCTAACATTCTGCCCTTCCTTTCTCTCTTCTTCCATAGTTAATCTATTTATTCTCACACGTATCCTAAATGTTACTTAAATAATAAAATAACAAGAAAATACAATAAAATAAAATCCCAACATTGTAACAGTACAATAACAGTTACACAAATTTACAGATGCGTATCATAATTTATACTAAACAAGACAAAATTAACTTTAAAACCTACATATGATATTATGTAATAATAATAATAATAATAGAGAGAGAGAGAGAGAGAGAGAGAGAGAGGGGGGGAGAGAAGGGTCAAGAAGACATGTACAACTTCTTCTCCTCTTACAATTCTTGTATTTAATCTTCCTTTTTCTCAACCTTTCTTTTCTGTTTTCAAAACAACTCTTTTCTATTTCTATCTTGTTTTTAAAAATATCTTCTTATTTTTCTCAAACATTTCTACTTTGTAGAGGTGAATAAACCGAAGTGGGAAGTTGAATCTTGGTAAACTTTTTTTTGGATCTCTGTGTGCGCTTTCTCTATCTGTCTCTCTCTTCTATATACAAGTATCTCTCTTTGTCCCTCTGTTTGTCTGTGCTCCCTGTTTGTCTGTATGGGCTTACTTTCTGTCTTTCTATGTGCTTTTTCTCAATTTATCTCTCTATGTGCGCTCTGTTTGTTTCTCTATGTGCTCTCTCTCTCTCTATGTGCTCGCTCTGTCTGTCTCTCTATGGGCTCTCTTTGGCTCTCTATGTGCTGGTTCTGTCTGTCTTTCCGTGTGCTTTCTTTACCTGTCTCTCTGTTCTCTTTCTCTGACTGTCTGATACATAAAGTATGCACTTTGTCTGTCTCTCTATGTACGCTCTGCCTCTCTATGTGCTCTCTGCCCCTCTATGTGCTCTCTGCCTCTCTATGTGGTCTCTGCCTCTCTATGTGCACTCTCTGTCTCTCTATGTGCTCTCTCTGTCTCTCTATGCGCTCTCTCTGCCTGTCTCTATATACTCTTTCTGTGTCTGTCTCTCTATGTGCTCGCTCTGTCTATCTCTCTGTGTGCTCTCTCTGTCTCTCTATGTGCTTTCTCTCTGTAAATCTCTCTGTGTTATTTTTCTGTCTGTCTTCCTATGTGCTTTCTCTGTCTGTCTCTCTTTATGCTCTTATCTGTCTCTCTATGTGCTCTCTCTCTGTCTCTCTATATGATCTCTTTGTCACTCTGTGCTCTGTCTTTCTGTCTCTCTATGTGCTATCGATGAGCTCTCTCTTTGTCAATCGCTGTATGTGCTCTGTCTGTCTCTCTATGTGGTCTCTCGCTGTCTGTCTCTATGGACTCTCTCTCCGTCTGTCTCTCTATATGCTCTCTCACTATGTCTCTCTATGTGCTTTCTCTATGTCTGTCTCATTTCGTCCCCATTTCTGTCTGTGTCTGTAAGTCAATGTCGCATTGCGAACATCTAAGTGATCTCTGTCTGTCTCTGTCTCTGTGTCTTTAGGGTTCTCTCTGTGTCTCTCTTTGTTCCTTCTCTACGTCTCTCGCTTCACGTTCCCCTTTCACTCTGTCAGTCTTACTGTGTCCCTCTCTGTCTGTGTATCTCTCAACTCGCAGTTGTTTATTTCCCTCAGATTGTAAGAAACATGACAGAATTAACAATAGAGAATCAAACCGTCATGGTTCACTTCTTTGTCAGTTTCTTGAATGCCGCATCCCACTGACTAATGGTGTATTCAACTAATGAACGGAAGTGCATAAATTATGACGTCATGGATACAGAAATGTGATGTCATTGCCCGGATATGACTCAAACAAGTGAGTACTTCCGTTTGTATGGTTGCTTGTCGTTAACTTCTAAATGTTTAATTAATATTATTATTGGTTTTGTTATGTTGTTGTTATTATTAATACAGTGTGCTGTTGTTGGCTTATTGGTGTTGTTATGAAGGTGTTGTTGATGTTGCTATATCATTTTCAACAGGTTACTTCACTTATTTATTTCTTTTGCTATTTTTTTGACACAGCGAAGAAATTAACCCTTTATGTATATATTTTCTAACCACTGCTTATTTTAAATTTCTATTTTTCTTCCTGTTTTCTCTATTTCAACTACATACTATACTTTCTAGAACTTCATTTTTGCCTAACCGGGAATTAACTCAACGATAGGTAATGACTATATGTTTG
This sequence comes from Oreohelix idahoensis, assembly GCA_024509875.1. Lineage (NCBI taxonomy): Eukaryota > Metazoa > Mollusca > Gastropoda > Stylommatophora > Oreohelicidae > Oreohelix > Oreohelix idahoensis. Next base: position 57,775 of record JAMPIV010010987.1, read on the forward strand.
TCGTAGATTTTTCGATAGGAGTATTAAGACTTGGGTTAGGTCCCTTCTGAATAGATTAGAATATGTGATATACACAGTGAGAGTTAGTAAAAAGAAATAGATTTTCCCAGGAGTGCAATGGTAGCGAATCAAATAGAGCTGTCCCCTGAAAAAACAAGAATCTTCTCTCTCTCTCAGGCCTATCTTCTACGACAGATATATAAGAGTCAGACAGACTATTGACAACATATGTTACTATGTATGAACATACCACTCACGTGCACACCCCTTCAAGTGACAACAGTTAGACACACAGACGTGGGAAAACTATAACAATACTTATGTAAATATTCTAGAACGAGCTGACCAACACGCTGATTAGTTCCAGAGAGATTTTATTTATCATCTATAAAATCTTCTCACAACACCAAAACAAACAAAAAAATACATCAAGGAAAACATATGCACATAGTCATACAATATCAAGAAAATGCTACAAGGGTGATAGCCCCGCTATGATCTTAACTCTAGGTTTAGCCCACGGCCCCGTTAGGATGACAGATGATGGCCCAAAAAAGTTATAGATGCATGTGGTTAGGGTCTAATATTGTCCCCCTTTGAAGGTATAGACTGACTTTGACAGCAGTATCTATTCTAACGTAACACGTTACTTAAGCAGCAAATCTCGCCTTAAAAAAAAAACACATATAACAAATGAGGGTATTATACAACGAACCTCCTTCCGTCACTTTCACTCGATTCTTTCATCAGGGCCCTGATATACTTACAATCGGGTTGTGGTTTCGCCGGCTGGCGCAAATGTTGGACACTCACACTTTTTATCTGTTACTGTCGTTTACTGAAACAGATCCCAGCTCTGCAGATTTGTTTGTTGGTTTCATTAAAATGGATCTGGGGAGCGTCTGCTTCAGGCGATAGTTATTTCAGACTAAAGTTAATGTCACTTGACTCCCGAGGTAAGAATTAGGCTTAAACGAGCACAAAATGTCAGAACACGAAGTTCCCTTAATTAGGAAGATGACCGGTGGACAACCTCTCTCAAAACAGAAAATCTTGGTTCCCCACTCACTTGTCAACAATGTCGGAAAGTTTATGTCATAGATTGTAATTATTCTCGCCGCCAGGCAGAAAATTTACGTAGAGTTTATGGAAGAAATTAAGATCTGGTTCACAGGCCCAGTATTGATCATTACAGTCTTTGAAAAAAAAAAAAAACCCGTTAGTGGGATATAGTATTTCTGTCTAACTTGCACCGTCAGATCAGTGTTACTTGAGAAACCCACGTGGTTCAAAATAAGGACTGTCTATTTCTTCACAATTATGAACTCTTATTAAATGCTGGTAAAGTTCGGGTCACCCCCAGTATTTCACTGTATAAAAAGAAAAGCACATATAAATCATTTTCATATTTTGTACCCAATATAACTTACATTTAAAACAGCAAGCCTACAGCTTGACTTATATTTAAATTTTCCGGTGAAATAAGTTATAAAATCAATCATCATGAATTCAGGAATATCTGCGTATTCCGTCACTATTCACTGATGTCGCATCTAGCATTTATAAGTTTGATATAAAATATTCTCGACTGAGTATTAGCCGTTAAATTAAATTCCTTATAGCTACTAGATTGTTAAGCTTAGACATATTATTTATTCGGCTTTCCACTGTATGCGTCACTAGAAAATAATACAGACTTATAAATTATTCACTCAGTTCAAAAGAAACTAGTTAAAATGAAATGAGCGATTTAACGCTTTAAACACTTTAAACCCTACACACAATACTAGATATATAATATTAATATACCTCAAGCACAGCACTACGATGTCACAACGAAACTAAGAGATATCACTTATAAATTTAAGTGTTCTAGAACGAAGTGCCCACGTCTACTGTAAAATGTAGAATGAGTGAAGTGAGTTACAAACTCGGGCCAATATCTTAAAATTAGACAAAGGGCCCCAACTCTTTCGCCAAGCGAAATTATCTCCCCTTCTCTAACACCCTGCGTCAGCTTCCCTCATGTCGTAACAGCCATCAGTGACCGAGAGTACGAGTGAGTTGCAAATCCCAGACAGCCTGTCTCCAGTGCGGAGCGATTTTTCACACTACGCCGGGTTTTTCTAACGAAAAACCTCATGCGTTTCTGCAAACTGTAGACAGCTGTCTGTCTGCCATGCCCCGATGGAGCGAATTCTCACACCCCCCGCCCGGGGACACTGGTCAGTCAGCGCTCTGACCGGGGAAACTGCAGACGTATGTCTGGCGAGAACTGTATATTCACAGCTATGGTTCGACCGGCAGAGACTGACATCTATGTAATCGAGTTTCAGTCAGCATGAGAAAGAAAGACGGTAAAATATCGAATGGGAAAAGAAAATATTATTCGCACTAACGAATGCGAAAAAAATATATATATGAAAAAGGGTAAAGAGTGACAGAAAAAATTAGAGGACCCGAGTGGAAGAAAGAGGAAAATGTAGACAATTTATAGAACATAACTTTCTATGTGACAGGACGTCCCCCCTTAAGATATGGAAGCACTCCATGTCTACGTTATGGAAATAAATTTCCTATATCCGTAGCTTCAGGGTGTCTGTCCTCTTCCCTCTCATCTCCCCCCTCCATCTCTGTGCAAGTCCTACTCATGAAGTCTGCCCCAACGTTTCCTTCCTCTGGAATGTCTCCCATGCGCGCTTGAAAGAGCGTCGCCGCTTCTGACATTTTTCAAAGATTTCCTGTGATTGCAGTGGAATTTCCCTGCCACTATCGTCATCTTCGTCAGTTTTGGCGATCGTCAGGAGATGGTCGGAGGTCGGCACTGGTCTTTCCAAGTATCTCTTTAAGAGATTTAAATGGAAAACCTTCTCCATTCCTTGAATAGATATCTGGTAGTTAGCCTTAGAAATCTTTTTCAGGACGGTAAACGGCCCTTGCCATCCGATCTTCAGTTGGTTGTTCTCGGTAGGGAGTAACACCAAAACTTTCTCTCCTGCTTCTAATTCTCTCTCTTTCGCGACTTTCCTGTATCGGTTAGCGTGCTTGGTGCGTGCTCGCTTAAAGTTAGTCGTTGCTAGGTCCCACCCTAGTTTCAACCTTTCCTTTAAAACCGACACATATTTACTTGCTGAGACAACTGTCTCATCCGCCTTCTCGTCTGTCAGAGACTGAAGTAAGGCTTCAAGCGGGCCCTTAATGGGTCTGCCGAATAAGAGTGTAGCTGGCGGAAATCCTGTGGAAGTATGAGGAGATTCTCTGTAGCCAAATAATGCTGCAGGAATACAAAGATCCCAATCTTCAGGTTTCACTTGTGCCAGTTTACTTAGCATCATGTTGAGGTTTCCATTTGCACGTTCCACGAGCCCATTTCCGGCCGGAGTATATGGCTTAGTGTGGATGTGTTGGGTCCTCAAGATCTTAACGATCTCATCCATCAACAGGTTTCGGTATGGAGATCCGTTATCCGTCAACACTTGCTGAGGGAATCCCAACCGAGTGAAAATCTGCACGAGGGCTTCTGCGACATGCTTGGCATCTGCGCATGTTAGCGGGATAGCTTCTGCCCATAAAGTGCATGTATCGACTAAGGTCAGGATAAACCTGTTCCTTCTTTTAGTCCTTTCGAAAGGCCCTAAAATGTCGATCACAACCCGTTCGAATGGTGTTCCCACTATTGGCATTTCACCCATGTGGACTGGGGGTGTCCGTTGCTTGGGTGGCACACGTTGGCACTGGGCACAGGATTTGACATATCTGATAATATCAGTATTTACTCCTGGCCACCAATAATGAGTGGTTATACGTTGGTTTGTGGCGTTCTGTCCCATATGTCCGCTGAAGGGAAGAGAGTGCCCCATTTCTAGGATTTGGCTTCTGTACTGTTTCGGTACTAGGAGCTGGTTGTAACCTTGGTCAGGCTTGCCCGTTCTCCGATAAAGTACGCCATCCTCAGAAAAAATGTCCCCGTGCTGTCTGGGTTCCTTAGCCATGGGCAGTTTCCTAAAGCAGGGTGCCAAAGTAGGGTCCTTGTATTGCGCTTCTTTAAGTTCCATGGGTAACAAATTAGGCGCAGGCTCCCGTTCCTTCTTGGTTTGCCCTCTTGTAGTTACTGCTGCCACAATCGGCTCTTCCGGTTTCCCAATACACACGTATCTCCCGCCAAGTATGACTGGGTAGATGGGATCATCCATAACAGCCGCTTTGATCACGCCTCTGACAAAATCAGAGTGGATCTCCACCAATGCGATGGGAAGCGCTGTAGGTGCATCACTCTTACGAACTCCACAAAGTTGGACGGTCTCTGCTGTCTCTTGACCGGGTTTAACCAGGTTTCTGGCAACAATGCAATCATAAGAAAGCCCCGTGTCAAATAAGCAAGAAGTTTGAGAACCGTTCAAAGTAACAGTACCTCGCGTTGAGGGTCTATCCCCAACAGGTTGGGAATCACTGTCCATAATTCCGCCTTGCGAGACTGTTAGCAAGCATCCGATGCGTTTAGGCTCGGTGTGCTCGGTCTGATCATATGTCCCGTGCTCAGGGGTTCTCCCTTTGCCACCTTGTCCTTTCTGGCCACGCTGCCATGTAGGGCGGTCGGGTTGATCAGACTGTTTGGGGTGGTTGGGGTACTTGTTCTTGTAGAACTTGGATTTTTCAGGAGGGGGGTTTTGAGGTCCAGTTTCTCTGTGGTTATTTTGGTTAGAAGCCTGAGAAGATTGCTCTAGGTTATGTTTTCGAAAATGCTCCTCTGTCGGTTTCCGCTTTGTGGCCGGTAGTTCAGCCAGCGCATTATGGTAACGCTCAGACTTCTCTAGGATGTCTTCGAGCTTTTCTGCACCCTGCTCAGCTAGAAATCTCCGGGTATCTGCAGACAATGTGTTCTTTATTTGTTCTGTTAAAACAAATTCCTCAAGACCTTCATAGGTAGAGGGGAGCTGCGAGAGCTCTAGGCACTTTGTCAGATATCCCTTTAGACGGGAAGAGAACTGGTGAAAAGATTCAGAATTCTCCTTTCTGCTGTTGCGAAACAGTTGCAAAAATTTGCGAGCGTTCATTTCAAAGCGCTCCAGTAACGCTTTCTTCAACACATCATAGTTGTCTTGTTGGCTGCTTTCCAGTTTGGCGTAAACATCATACGCCGAACTTTTCAAAGCTTGAGAAAGCTTCACATTCCAACGCGACCTCTCTAAACCGTACAGAGTTGCAATTTTCTCAAATTTTTCTAGCCAAGTGTCAATCTTCTCATTAGGACAAGGGAAAGATTCTAGCGGAAAAGACATAGCAGAGAGATGAGTAGATTGAGTGTTAGAAGGATCAGTTAAGGAAGAATGAGGAGAAGACTCTCCATTGCTGGAGGTAGAGGCGGCACCGAGACTTTGGACTTCTAGAGCCTTAAGAGCCAACTCGTGCTGTCGTCGTTGCTCATTTTCTCTTTCCAAATGTTGTCTCTCCTTCTCTCGTTCGTTCGCCCTGCGAATTTCCATTTCCTCGTCCATCTTCTTCTGCTGTAATAGCCGGTCTTCCGCTTCTTTCCTCTCCGCTGCTTCTTCTTTCCTCTTTAGTTCTTCTTCTTTCCTCTCCGCATCATATCTCTCAAGTTCGTCCCTGACAAAAGCTTTCGCTTCTTCTCCTTCCAGTCCCTCCTCTCTCGCTTCGTCCCTGAGGAGTTGTCTAAGCTTTGCCCTCTCGGCCATATTATGTCAGTGACTGAGACGTAGACGAGAAAGAAAATAGGAAAAAGGATACACTGGTTCCTACCACTTACGAGAAAAAAAAATACCAAAAAATCAGAAGATGATATATTTAACCCTGGGATACCTCCTCCCAAAAATAAAAATCTAACTATCGCTGCTATTATCGGCAATAAAGCACTTAATGCAAAACACGACTACGCCAACTAAATGGTAGTTAAGATTACTTCTGAAAAATAAGTTGCTACAGTGGAAACAAAATAATTATTGTAAAAATTAAAGAGAAAAAATAATCCCTTAATTTTTAATCCACTATCAAGTTTACCCCTGAAGACAGTTAGGGTGAGGGAGGCAATTAATCTGGACAAATAGTCCGAAACGCACTCCTTAACTTTAGTTCAAACACCTACTTCTTCAGAACCCTTGTGAATGTTATACACTCACAAAACTTTACCAGCGTTTAGTATTACAAAATCATTAATTAACATGTATTCCGACAAAATCAACCTGTAAACCAAATGTATAATGTTCAAATGCTGTGGAAAAAAACTTATTAGTTTGTGTGGTCAGCATGCTCGTAAACAGATCGTTACGTCTAGGGGATAAATTATTTTTTAAAGATATAATCCACAAAACAACACACTCTTACTCTATATCAGAATACAGAAAGATTACAGACGAGCTACTATTTGTCGTCTCGTCTTCCTATTCTAAGTTCAAAAATCCGTCGGGCGAGACGCCATTTGTCGTATCGCCTTAGGATTTTGGGTTCAATTCCCGGTAACGAGCGACCATTTGTCGTAGATTTTTCGATAGGAGTATTAAGACTTGGGTTAGGTCCCTTCTGAATAGATTAGAATATGTGATATACACAGTGAGAGTTAGTAAAAAGAAATAGATTTTCCCAGGAGTGCAGTGGTAGCGAATCAAATAGAGCTGTCCCCTGAAAACAAGAATCTTCTCTCTCTCTCAGGCCTATCTTCTACGACAGATATATAAGAGTCAGACAGACTATTGACAACATATGTTACTATGTATGAACATACCACTCACGTGCACACCCCTTCAAGTGACAACAGTTAGACACACAGACGTGGGAAAACTATAACAATACTTATGTAAATATTCTAGAACGAGCTGACCAACACGCTGATTAGTTCCAGAGAGATTTTATTTATCATCTATAAAATCTTCTCACAACACCAAAACAAAAAAAAAAAAAATACATCAAGGAAAACATATGCACATAGTCATACAATATCAAGAAAATGCTACAAGGGTGATAGCCCCGCTATGATCTTAACTCTAGGTTTAGCCCACGGCCCCGTTAGGATGACAGATGATGGCCCAAAAAGTTATAGATGCATGTGGTTAGGGTCTAATATTGTCCCCCTTTGAAGGTATAGACTGACTTTGACAGCAGTATCTATTCTAACGTAACACGTTACTTAAGCAGCAAATCTCGCCTAAGAAAAAAAAAAAACACATATAACAAATGAGGGTATTATACAACGAACCTCCTTCCGTCACTTTCACTCGATTCTTTCATCAGGGCCCTGATATACTTACAATCGGGTTGTGGTTTCGCCGGCTGGCGCAAATGTTGGACACTCACACTTTTTATCTGTTACTGTCGTTTACTGAAACAGATCCCAGCTCTGCAGATTTGTTTGTTGGTTTCATTAAAATGGATCTGGGGAGCGTCTGCTTCAGGCGATAGTTATTTCAGACTAAAGTTAATGTCACTTGACTCCCGAGGTAAGAATTAGGCTTAAACGAGCACAAAATGTCAGAACACGAAGTTTCCCTTAATTAGGAAGATGACCGGTGGACAACCTCTCTCAAAAACAGAAAATCTTGGTTCCCCACTCACTTGTCAACAATGTCGGAAAGTTTATGTCATAGATTGTAATTATTCTCGCCGCCAGGCAGAAAATTTACGTAGAGTTTATGGAAGAAATTAAGATCTGGTTCACAGGCCCAGTATTGATCATTACAGTCTTTGAAAAAAAACCCGTTAGTGGGATATAGTATTTCTGTCCAACTTGCACCGTCAGATCAGTGTTACTTGAGAAACCCACGTGGTTCAAAATAAGGACTGTCTATTTCTTCACAATTATGAACTCTTATTAAATGCTGGTAAAGTTCGGGTCACCCCAGTATTTCACTGTATAAAAAGAAAAGCACATATAAATCATTTTCATATTTTGTACCCAATATAACTTACATTTAAAACAGCAAGCCTACAGCTTGACTTATATTTAAATTTTCCGGTGAAATAAGTTATAAAATCAATCATCATGAATTCAGGAATATCTGCGTATTCCGTCACTATTCACTGATGTCGCATCTAGCATTTATAAGTTTGATATAAAATATTCTCGACTGAGTATTAGCCGTTAAATTAAATTCCTTATAGCTACTAGATTGTTAAGCTTAGACATATTATTTATTCGGCTTTCCACTGTATGCGTCACTAGAAAATAATGCAGACTTATAAATTATTCACTCAGTTCAAAAGAAACTAGTTAAAATGAAATGAGCGATTTAACGCTTTAAACACTTTAAACCCTACACACAATACTAGATATATAATATTAATATACCTCAAGCACAGCACTACGATGTCACAACGAAACTAAGAGATATCACTTATAAATTTAAGTGTTCTAGAACGAAGTGCCCACGTCTACTGTAAAATGTAGAATGAGTGAAGTGAGTTACAAACTCGGGCCAATATCTTAAAATTAGACAAAGGGCCCCAACTCTTTCGCCAAGCGAAATTATCTCCCCTTCTCTAACACCCTGCGTCAGCTTCCCTCATGTCGTAACAGCCATCAGTGACCGAGAGTACGAGTGAGTTGCAAATCCCAGACAGCCTGTCTCCAGTGCGGAGCGATTTTTCACACTACGCCGGGTTTTTCTAACGAAAAACCTCATGCGTTTCTGCAAACTGTAGACAGCTGTCTGTCTGCCATGCCCCGATGGAGCGAATTCTCAACCCCCCCCCCCCGCCCGGGGACACTGGTCAGTCAGCGCTCTGACCGGGGAAACTGCAGACGTATGTCTGGCGAGAACTGTATATTCACAGCTATGGTTCGACCGGCAGAGACTGACATCTATGTAATCGAGTTTCAGTCAGCATGAGAAAGAAAGACGGTAAAATATCGAATGGGAAAAGAAAATATTATTCGCACTGACGAATGCGAAAAAATATATATATGAAAAAGGGTAAAGAGTGACAGAAAAAATTAGAGGACCCGAGTGGAAGAAAGAGGAAAATGTAGACAATTTATAGAACATAACTTTCTATGCGACAATGTTTCACATACCGTGAACCTAACACAACGATTGATAATGACTGTATGTTTCACATACACTGTACTTAACACAATGATAGGTAATGACTATATGTTTCACATACCCTGTACTTAACACAACGACCGATAATGACTACATGTTTCACATACACTGTACTTAACACAACGATTGGCAGTAACTTTTTTTTAAATATGAGTTTTGTCTCGTCTTGTCGGGGCGCTCAGTTAAACCTAGACACAAGGTCCATCGGTTATGTTAAGGCGCGTCCAAATATAAAGGACTTGTGGTCTGGAACTATGTATTCTGGTTCTTGATTCTCGGTAACAGTTTGTTTCACACATCCTGTACTTTACAGTGTATTTCTTCTGGAGCCGCTATCCAATCGACTATTATCTCACGCAAATATGACTCAGTACTTCGGCTACCTATTTCGTCGCGTGCGACCTAATTTTCCCGTGATTTCATGTCTGATGTAACCTTTCTTGTCTCACCGCAACTAGTGCTGACTTTCTTGGAACACATTGGGAGGTCAAGCACATAATCGGAATTTGTCATCGGTGGGGAAAAAAGCAAGCTCTCTAACGAAACAATCCATAATAAGAGGTCAGTAAATGGCAGACGACTTCTACCTAGATATTTTGGGCTTGAACATTTCATTCTGGTAATAAAACGAAAATTAGTAATGCGTCAATATTCATCGTCATCAGCTGCCGTCTCCACATCGAAGGTCGGCTGCAATATATCTCCAACGTCTGCTGTCTCTTGACTTGATGGTGCACTCTGATAGGATCTTTCCAGTCCATATTAATGTTATCTTCCTACTTATAGCACTGTCTTCCTCTAGTACGTTTGCCTTCAACTCTGCCTTCTATTATGGACTTCAGTAAGATGTTATATCTTTTTACATGGCTAAAATATTTTAGCTGTCTAGTTTTTCTTAATTCTCACTTTATTTCTAGACTTTCTAGGACTTCTTTATTTGTTTTCTTCTCTTTCTCAGTCTTCTATATATCCACATCTCAAAGGCCTCAGCTCAATTTTTTCTTCTAATTGCTTCTTCACTGTCCATGTTTCTACACCATACGGTATTGAAGAATACATATCGCATTTGAGGATTCTCAGTTTGAATTTATGAGTACATTGTTAAGTTGTTAGGATTAGTCACATGATGTTGAATGTAGCTTTGGCCATTCCTATTCTCTTCTTGATTTCTGTTTCACATCTGCCATCTTCTGTCATTATATGACCAAGATATGAGAAGCTCTTGACTTGTTCCAGGATTTTTCCATGTATTCTTATCTTGAACGGTTGGCTTATAGTCTGCTGAGCTAATTATCACAGTTTTTGTTTTCTCAGTGTTAATGTCCAAACCTTATTCATGAATTATGTTGTTTACTTTCTTCATTAGTCTTGTAATTCTTGTCCACTTTTAGCTAACAAAACTGTATCATCTACATAGGTAAGGTTTTTTTAAATCTTCCACCGATGTTCAGTTCTGGCATTTCCTGTACCTGTCTGAAAAATGTTTCTGTGTAGATATTAAATAGGTAGGGGGACATAGGTATAATAAGAGGCCTGTAATTGACATACAACTTCTACCTGGATCTTGTAGGCATGGAACGTTTAGTTATGGTAATAAAACGAAAGTTGGTAATTCGCCTATACCAGGACAATGAGAATGCCAACGTGACAGCTGCAAGACTTTTGTCAGGGACATGCTAATGAAGACAGGAGAGGAAAAAAAGGCCGGAACTAAGTTAAATATATAAAAATAAATAAAAATAATATGACACTTAATGGAAATATCTGATGTCGCTACCTCTGATTCCAGGTATGGGTAAGTGGCCTCTTAAATAGATCCGAGTAAGGATCTGGTAATTAACCATATATACATCATCATATTTACTAACTTAGTTAGTCATCCCTGTTCTATCCTGGGGTGTAGAGATTTGCCAGAGAGAGAGAGAGAGAGAGAGAGAGAGAGAGAGAGAGAGAGAGAGCTGCACCATCCAATCAGATGTCGTCCTCCTGGCCTGGTTCCAGTTTAGTCCTCAGTCCTTCAGAGATTGTCAAATGTTGTCCTCCCAGCGAACGCTGGGTCGTCCTGGAGGTCTAGATCCCTGGCTATTAGTTTCCCATATATGTCGTGGTCGCCAATCTTTTCCCATTCTGCAGAATTGGTCACCCCATTGTAATTGGGATTGTTCTACTTGGGTCTGTAGGGGAAGGATTTTGAGGCCATGATGAATTGCCTGGTTGCGGACTATGTCTCTTCTTGTTACTTCAACCACTTTCATCAGATATCTCATTTCTGAAGTTTGTGGCTGACTTTTATGGATTGTAGTCACATCATCATCATCATCATAATTTTCTTTTGCGATCCGTATCGAGCAAGAAGCCACCATTGCAGTTGGTCTCATTACAGGAAGTTTGAACCGCATTCACATGCACTCCAAGCTGTGATTTATGTAGCAACTTATTTTTACATTATGAGGCTCCCAGCTCCATGCACAACCTGATATTAGCTGACTGTAAATGAGTGCCTGACACTGCTCTTGATTTAGGGCGGCAAAGGCAACGAGGAAGGGAACTGGCCACACTACCTGTCGAAGCTGTCGATCTTGATCTACCTGTAGATTACAATGCATCATTTGATAGATCTTTAGGTGGCGGATAGAGAAAAAAAGAATTGTTAACCTAGTAAAGCATGTTACATCTCACTCCCCTACGGCAGTATCTACTATGGGGCTATCTTTATCTTTTTTACTTGTAGATATATATGTGAAGGAGTTGTCGTCCTTGTCATTCTTTGTTTCATCAGAGACCGCCGGAAACTATACGGGCAAACCCATATTGAAGGTAGTCCCATAGCAGATATGGCCGCAGGGCAGTCAAGTGTTAGAGACTTCACCATACTCGGTCTAGCTCCGAGAGTGGGGGTGACTAGTTCCCTTCATTGCGGCCTTTTCCTTCCCTAACTCAAGAGCAAAGTCAGGTACCAATTTATAGCTGGGTAGACTGGAGCGTGTCGATACCGTGAATCCGAACCTGGCACCTTTTGCCACGAGAGACCAGCATTCTAACCACTGTCAATCGGACGCTCAAATCCATCTTACGTCATTGCACTGATGAGAGCTATTTTGTACCCGACATTATTTCTTGTAATTTGATATGCCTAACGACATTATTGTTTGCCAGCGCCATGCCCAACCTCATATTGAGTTACCTCTTACGACATGCATGAGGGAGCAGTGTTCAAACTCTGTCTTTGCCCCATCAGATCAATGAAAACTACACTGGGCAGACTCTACTCCAGGAGTTGGCAACCGGTCGATGTGATGTTACCAGTTTTAAAGGTACGTTTACTGCATTCCTATTCAAAACCCACCAGTTGGCTTACATATGCTTACTTTATTCGCCAACTGTAAAACATAGAAAGCGATCTTTTATTTGAAGTGAAGTTTAACATTCAAAGTTTAGATTGAAACTTACAAACAGACATGATGTCACAGAAGGGGTTAATATTGTTTGATGAATAAGATATCCTGGACACAAAGTTGTATTAGGTGATACCAGGATAGTGCCAGATAAGAGACTGGTCTTATAAGCAATACCCCCTTCTCTGAAAAGAGTAAGGGTGTTTGGACATCAAAGGTCAGATCAAGCTGTATAAGTTCCTAGGTATGATGATAGTGTATTATCCTAGGTTCCTAATGCTCCTCTCAAGATCCTCCTCTGTTTATAATGTTAAGCTCTGCCAGGGGTATTAAACTAAACTATTAACCAACAAGAACTGTAACTTAACTTAAATAATCCAAGTAAGTCTGTTGGTAAATATTTACAATTTATTTTATACAGTTTTTCTTTTCTTTGTGAAAATCTTTTACTGAACTCAAAATTTGATTACAACATTAAATGAATAAAATCACTTGTAAAATGTTCAAAACTATCTACAGTCTTTAAATTTGTACTAATGGTTCTCTTTCCTGGCTGGACTCAATCTGTGTGTAAACGGTCTTTATTTTAGGATCAATAAAGGTTACTCACAGTTTCTGAATTACTGTCAATTATTGAATATGAATTTGCCTATCTAATTGCACTGAATTTTCATCATTTGCTACTGTCTTAGGTGACGTATTAATTGTGGTCTATCTGTTGTACACTGGACAGTAGCCTTGTGTGGTTACTTAGCATCAGTTCTTGGTTTTGTAGCCTGTCACACTTGTGTTCTGGATAGAAACATCACATGAGATTCTTCCAGGCAGTAGGTACTGGGTGGCTGTCCCTCTCGATTTTAAAGGGCTCTCGCACCACTAGCTCCTATAAGATGTGGCTGGCTCCTTAAAGGTGTACTGTTACAGGATGTAACCTGAAATACAATTGTTAACCACTGTATTGTCCATCTCTATCTCTCTAGCACAGATGTAGGGGATGAGAGACAGTTTCAGACAGAGTGCAAGTAGACGCACAGGGCATAATAAATCAGTAATAACACAATCCAGTTCACTGTGAAGTAGAGATGGCTACTGTGTGTGTGTGTGTGTCGAAACAATGCTTCGAAACAGCGCTGAGTCCGAAAGAACCGAAACGCAGACTGCTTCTTGTTTCGAAACAGTTTCAGTTCCTGTCTGCCTCGCTGTTTTGCAAAGAGGCACACTGTCTCACTGTCTCACCAAGCGTCCGGGACCTTTGCAGGGAGAAGATAAAAGACTTTTCCTGAACATTCAAAGATAGTATGGAATATCAAACATGTCATATTTTTCAGGGATGTGTAATGATGAGTTGATTTTACAAGTGATATTATTTTTGCTGAGAAGTTATAGACACGGGAAATTGTGTCAGTGCTGCAGTTGTCAATGTTTTAGGCACTATGTTAAAATTGAAAGTGTCCGTGTGTCCGTATAAATGTAATTGACACTTTATTAGCTCTGCTGATATCTGTGTACTCGGTGTGGATTTGAATCATTGTCTACCAAAACTAGCTTACTCTAGTTTGATATCATGTGTTATTATTACTGTTATTATTATTGTTGTTTTTTATTATTTTCACATATACTGCAGCTATCATCATATCTCCGTTTTATTTCATCATAATGAAGACTTGTGTAAAAATATTGAATTGTGGTCACACGAAACGCCATAGATTTTCACACACGTAAGTCCAAGCAGACAGCACGCCAATAGCGCGCAAGAAAAACGGCAGAGATCGTCTCACACAGTTCATGTCTACTGTCTGTTGCTAGAGACTTGTCCCGACACGGGCAAATGTGCCGTTGTGTCGAAACAGTGTGTCGATAACGTTTAAATCACTGTTCCGAATGTCCCGAAACAGCGGAGTGTGACGATTTGCCCACCTCTACTGTGAAGATAATCTTTCCCCACTTCCTTGGTCACAACTAGCTGTCCATGATTCGCCTCCATACAGTTATTAGGTTTTATTGAAAATACTATGTGATATCTTAAACAATACAGTAATGCAATTCCTTTCACCCTTTCCTTTGTTCCTGGTGTGTGTCCCATTCCATCAAGAAATAATTCTTTAAATGCTTTTCTAAAACTATGAACACACTTTCCGCTGCCATTCTCATTTATTTGAATATACACAGGCATAGTTTTGCCTCCAGAAATTACACAGTGGTTTATAACACATTTTTACACACTTTCTAACCCACAGTTTGATTAATTAATTATATATATATATATATATATATATATATATATATATATATATATATATATATATATATATATATCATATGTGACATATTCCTTTCCAGAAATGTCTATTACAGCTGCTCTATATTCTGGGCAAGTCGATCTGNATCAGCCAAAGACAAGTTCAGACTCTCTGTGATGTCCTGGGTCCACCGTCGTCTAGGTCGACCCCTTCCCCTTTTTCCAGGGACCATGCCTTCCATCACTGTTTTTTCCAGACTATTATGTCTTTTTATATGACCGAAAAATTTCAGCTTCCTTATTGCGATGGTATTTAGGAGCCAATGTTCCTGTACGTTTAGTGAGTGCAGTACTTCTCTGTTGGTCTTTTTTTCTGTCCAGGGTATTCTCAACATCCTTCTGTAGCATTTCATTTCGTATGATGTAATCTTTTTTGCAACTGTTTTATTGAGTGTCCAAGTCTCGCAGCCGTATGTTGCTACTGGGAATATACATGCTCTGATCAGTTGTAACTTTGTTTCTTTGCTTGTGCCTTGCCATAGGTTTTTCATCTGTATTAGCTTATGCGTCTTCTAATTTCTACTATATTATTTATAGTTTATATTATATATATATTAATATATTTATTTATATATATATATATATATATATATATATATATATGCCAGTCTTTTTACCCCAATTCGAGCTGTTAATGGTCATTCAATTGCTATATGCAGAAGGCAACGGCAGTCTCTCTCTGACCGAATGGCGCTCTCGCTGTAGTTTGAAAATTTCTGTGCCTCCTTTCCATTGAGGGCAATTGCTTATATAGGTCATGGCCGACTGGCACAGAACGCAGTTAGGCTGCCGTGTGTTGCTTACGCAAAGATCGGCATACATTTGTCTAGATGTGCAAATATGGAAAACCAGGAATTAAAATATCTTCCTTATTCCTGGAGTGATTTCTTTCATCTTAGGTTTAAAATACGCTCTGGATTAGTCTTTATCTTTCTAGATAATTGTCTTTTACTTTCCTACATTCGTCTTTTCATAAGCGTAGCCTAAACAGCAAAATTTTCGACTTGCCTGATGTCTCGATGCATTCCACTCGAGATTTCTCCATTAATATACCACTTCCCGTGGAAATCTTTGCACATACTTATAAATGGACATTCATATTTGTGAATTATTAACCTCTTCCGTGCTGTACTTCGCTCATAATTCTGTAGTTTACCTCCAATTATAACAAGGTTACACAGATTTGAGCTCGGCCATTGTTAGGCTAATACGTTTGTAAACACTATGCATGAAGGTGCTGTTTCATTGGTCCGTCCAGCATACATTATTATAAAGTATGGCGTACCGTTGTGGTAAGAATGACGTGTTGTGAATCAGACTTCACGACACATGATTAGATCAATATATAAATATATATTCACAAATAAAACGGTTATGAATCAGTTTTACAAATTAACAGTATACAGGAAACGATGGGACGTTTCGGGTTTCACCCTTCATCAGCCACAGTTACTAACAGGCAACAAAGACAATAAATATAAACGTGTAAAAGAAAAATACTATAGACAATGCAAACACGTAATATATATTAACACTGATAACGAGCAATAATAAAGCAAAGAAACTACAAAACCGAAAAGAATTAATCAATACAAGGAATTTAACAATCAACGAAAATCAGAAGCAGAAAATTGAATTAAAAAAACAAGAAGTCCTGCTATAAAACTCTCCGCTGAAAGAACCGTGGAGGCTATTGAACACTAGTCCGGATGGCGTCCAGTAGCATGGATGAAAGTGACGTCATAAAAATACACAGATAGGACACGAAACGAAGCACAAAACTATATAAAAGAAAGATCGTGAAAAAGCGACGGATGAAATAAATGATCAAGGCCGATCTCATGAGACCTCAGTGTTTATAAAGTAGAGTCCCAAACTACTCCTGGGTTGCTGGCCGCTGCTCTAGGCGGTTGCCCTGCTTTCCTGATTCTGTTCCTGGGAGTTTAATTATAAACGGGCAAAAAGCAGCGGCATGTATAATAATATGTAACATAAGAGCAAGTATAACCATCAAAACAAAGACGAGAACAGAATTAAAGTCAACATCTTTAAACTTTTAGAATCTGTGGCACACATAAAAGTGGGAATAGATAAATAGAGTGCAGCTTGACTAATTACCGGTACGTAACAGCTGTTTAATCACAACATTTTTTGTTTGTAAATTTACGGTTTTTTTTTAAATGTGTGTTCTTGGTAGCCTGTGTCCTGCATATATATTTTAAGACTGTCTGGATTCACTACTCGCGTGAATGCTAGATTAACTTGTCCGTGAGCAAAGACTGTATAGTAGATATACATCTATTCTAAATGATCAGATGGTTGTCCCTGCGCTTAGCTGATTGTCTTGGCGAAAGCTAAAATCTAAAGAAACGGACGACGTCTCAAGATGATAGGAAAGCTGAAATCTCTTGGCTCTAAGTTGATGCGTGGAATGGAAATTCGTCCATTTTAATTACTGCCTGATATGATTTTTTACATTTAAAAAAAAATGCAGTTCTCTGTCTTAACAGAATGTTCTTTTTTTTTTTTAAATAATGAAAAGGTATTGAGTGGCTTTTTATTAGGAAACTAAATTGATAAACTTCGCCGTCATTTCTTGACTGGCTACTTTCAAAGAGATATGTTATATCCGAATAGAATAGGTTATTGCCCTTTATATGGGATTATTTTAATGGATGCTCCAGATAGCTGTCACTCAGAGTACAGTGCAATACGCGCCATTTCCGTATCTTCCCAAAAAGATGACGTAGGTGTTTGTAACACACACACACACACATTTTTAAAATTAATGTACCATGAAAATATCGAAACTTATTTTAAAGAAATAAACAGGGAAAACCGAGGCATGTAAACAATAAATAAATAAATATTACCAACGTAATAGTATGTTTCAGGCACTCGTGAGATATAAAGAAGTAGAAAACTAGCGTGTGGTAAAATCTCGCTCATGATCCCTGTCCGCGAAGCACTATTTTTGTGGTGCCTAGTGTGCAGGGTGAATAGTGTGATTCGCTTCCGTAGCTAGGCGGTTTTGCCGTTCGGATGGTCTTGGAGTCGATTCTCCGAACAGCCCATCACTTGTGTTATTTTTTTCTTGTGTCTAGTTTTCTACTTCTTTATATCTCACGACAGCTTGAAAAATGCCATTATGTGTGTAATATTTATTTATTTATAGCAAGTTGTGTGTGCTCGTTTAATGGGTGTTCAAGATAACATTCACTCAAAGTACAATGCAGTGCGCACCGCTTCTGTATTTTCACCAAAAGCTTTTGCGATAATTTCTTACTATTAGACGGACGTACGAAGAAAACTCATATTGGGACGCAACCACCGTCCTTTTCAGGACGAACGAGGAAGGAAAGAAATATTGGGACGATATTTTTTTTTTGGTACTGTTTACATTGTTATATGTTCAGACAGAAAGCTATTAAAAAGTTAAATGTCAGAAGTGTTAGATATGCACTGTTAGCGCAATCAAGAAACAATCCCTGGTTATATGAGATATGAAGCTGAAGAATGAGTTAATAGATCGATAATGGATGGAGAGAGTGAATGTATGAAGTAAAAATAGAGAGAACGTGGCGTAGCTAGGCGTGAGAATAAAATGATGGAGTTATATCAGCGGAGCCCCGCCCGTGAAGTCCTGGGTGGCGTGTGAGGAAGAATAGCACGACTGCTCCCTCAGGGATACCGTAAATGGCTTGCTCCCTCAGGGATACCGTAAATGGCTTGCCCTCTCAGGGATACCGTAAATGGCCTGCTCCCTCAGGGATACCGTAAATGGCCTGCTCTCTCAGGGATATCGTAAATGGCCTGCTCCCTCAGGGATATCGTAAATGGCCTGCTCCCTCAGGGATATCGTAAATGGCTTGCTCCCTCAGGGATATCGTAAATGGCTTGCTCCCTCAGGGATATCGTAAATCTCAGGGATATCGTAAATGGCTTGCTCCCTCAGGGATATCGTAAATGGCTTGCTCCCTCAGGGATATCGCAAATCTCAGGGATATCGTAAATGGCTTGCTCCCTCAGGGATATCGTAAATGGCTTGCTCTTTCAGGGATATCGTAAATGGCTTGCTCCCTCAGGGATATCGTAAATGGCTTGCTCCCTCAGGGATATCGTAAATGGCTTGCTCCCTCAGGGATATCGTAAATGGCTTGCTCCCTCAGGGATATCGTAAATGGCTTGCTCCCTCAGGGATATCGTAAATGGCGACTAACATGAGGTTGTACATGAGGTTGTACATGAGGTTGTACATGAGGTTGACAACCTCATTATGTACAAGAAATTGCTACAGAATGCACGAACGAACGAACGAACAAACAAACTTTATTTTCAAAGGGTTAAGAATTGGGCGCGCAGGCCCGTCTAACATTCTGCCCTTTCTCTCTCACTTATCTTGCATACTATACCCTTTCATTACCACATGTTACTTTCCCTAACTCAAGAGCAGAATCAGATAGAACTAACGGACGAACTTTATCTTCAAATGGTTTAGAATTGGGCACGCAGGCCTGTCTAACATTCTGCCCAACCTTTCTCTAGTCTCCCATACTGAATTCATTTATCCTTCACATGTATTTTCAATATTATTTAAAAAATAAAAATAAACAGAATCAATGCAATAAAACAAAGTAAAATCTCAACATTGTAAAAGTATAACAGTTACACACATTTACTGGACTTTATCATAATCAATAATGAACAGGGCAGAATAATCCTTAAAAAAAAATACACATGACATTAGAAAATGATTTGGGAACATAACTAAATTAGGGTGGCATATAATCTACACTCATGATGTATTTGAAAAGTCTGCGATTGTATGAATATGGACTTGGCGTGCTTTTTAGGTCGTGTGGAAGATTGTTCCACAGATGAGCAGCAGAAAATGCTAAACGTTTCTGTAAGAGCACGTGTTTTGACGCAGACTTCACGCAGACGGCTGGCTACAGTGGTTGTTCCATTTTCCGTAACCACTCAGAAAAAAAGGAGAAAGAAGTAGGAGCAGAACAGTGAGTGAAACGAGCGAATGAATAAAGCTAGGGAATCTGACAGTATGGCCGTGAGGGAGGGACTTAATCTGAAAGTGTGTTCGTGGGAGAGGGACTTAATCTGAAAGTGTGGCCGTGAGAGAGGGACTTAATCTGAAAATGTGGCCGTGGGAGAGGGACTTAATCTGAAAATGTGGCCGTGAGAGAGGGACTGTATCTGAAAGTGTGGCCGTAAGAGAGGGACTTAATTTGAAAGTGTGGCCGTGAGAGAGGGACTTAATCTGAAAGTGTGGCCTTGAAAGAGGGACTTAATCTGAAAGTGTATTCGTGAGAGAAGGACTTAATCTGAAAGTGTGGCCGTTAGAGAGGGACTTAATCTGAAAGTGTGGCCGCGAGAGAGGGACTTAATCTGAAAATGTGGCCGTGAGAGAGGGACTTAATCTGAAAGTGTGGCCGTGAGAGAGGGACTTAATCTGAAAGTGTGTTCGTGAGAGAGGGACTATCTGAAAGTGTGGCCGCGAGAGAGAGACTTAATCTGAAAATGTGGCCGTGAGAGAGGGACTTAATCTGAAAGTGTGTTCGTGAGAGAAGGACTTAATCTGAAAGTATGTTCGTGAGAGAGGGACTTAATCTGAAGTATGTTCGTGAGAGAAGGACTTAATCTGAAAGTATGTTCGTGAGAGAGGGACTTAATCTGAAAGTGTGACCGCGAGAGAGCGACTTAGTCTGAAAGTGTGGCCGGGAGAGAGCGACATAATCTGAAATTGTGGCCGTGAGAGAAGGACTTAATCTGAAAGTGTGGCCGTGAGAGAAGGACTTAATCTAAAAGTGTGGCCGCGAGAGAGCAGCTTAACAGGGCGGGCTAGGGCTCTTTGCACCTGGAAAAATATGAACACCATCTGATAAAAAGGTTAGAGTCTACAACAGAAGGGATAACGCATCTAATTACGTAATATGGTGAAGTTAGTTACATAGCAAATACTGCCGTAGAGATTGAATGTTAGTGACTTCACTATATACCAAGTCTCAGCTTTATGCGGTGGAGTGGCTTGCTTGACGTGTTCTACTGAGTCAAAGATGTTTTCAATTTGTTTATATTTTTGTTTGTTTCAGTGTGTCCCTAAGTTTTGTTTTTCACTTTTTGTTTTTCTTTACTTTTGCTTTCTTTTCTTCGATTACGATTTTTTTTTTTTCTGCTTAATTCCTGAGTATCTCTTCATTTTTCTCTGTCTTAACAATGTATAGATATTTTCATTCATTCATTCACTCAGTTATTTCTCTTTTCGCTTCGTGTCGAGCACGGAGCCCATCAGTTAGTTTTATAGTATCTTTTACCTAATGTTGGGCTTTAATGATACATTAGCGGTAGCGCAGAGGTTAGTGCACTGGCTTCCTTGCTCGGTAGTCCATGGTTTGATCCACAGTGAGGTGGGGTTTTTTTAGACCACAAACGGATTCCGGGGTTGACCCAGCCTCATAAATTGGGTACCAGAACAACTCTGGGGATGTTAAGGCGGCCGGACTGATACTGACCACATCACCCCTAGTGTGCCGATGGTCAAGAAAACATGGGTCTAACACCATATGTCAAATATACCTCAATGGGCGTGTAATGGGATCCTTTACCTTCTTCTTCTTCAAGTACCGTGCCCAGTGGCGTAGGAGATCATGTCTTTCCATAACTTCCTGTCTCCAGTACAATTTATCAATTCTGCTGTTGACTTCTTTCCATGCCACGATGTCAACTGTCCAGTGTTTGCTCTCTTTGTCTTCCCCTGTCTCTTTTTCCTTCAATCTTACCTGTTGTTACGATATATTCCAGCTTTCCTCTTCTCATAACATGCCCAACAAAAAATGGATAGCTTCTTTCTAACGTGAAATAAGTTTCCTTTGCGCATTGGCCTCTTTCACGACATCCTCATTACTCTTTTTGGCTGTCCATGGTATTTTTAACATTCTTCTATAAAACCACATCTCTGTTGCCTCTAGTGCCTTCCCTATTTGTTTACTAATTGTCCATGGCTCACTCCCATATGTCAGGATTGGTTCTATATAACAATAAAGAACTTTACCTTACCTTACCTTAATGATACACGCGAATATTTCTTCAGGTTTTTTTGTGTTTGTTTTGTAATTTGCGTTTCACGTTTGTTTTCATCCTGTTTCACTTTGCTTTTTTCTACCCATTGTTTCATTTCGGATTATTTAAAATGTCTTAGGCTGTTGTAAGTTTCTTAATTTGTCTTGAGGTGTTGTATTCTTGTTGATTTATTATTGCTTCTTGCTGACTTAGTGCTGTTATGAATGGTGTATGTGTTTCAGCCGCTGGAGCAGTGATCTACAACAAACTCCCCCAAACCTTTTCTGTCCTGTACCATCCATTAAAGATCTATCCCTGTCTTCTTTACCCCTGTCTTCTTTACCCCTGTCTTCTTTACCCCATTTACATAAGTCTCAAATTCTCTTTTCTGTGTTTTTTTTAAATAGTCTCCCTATAATTCTAGAACCATTTCGACCGGGTGGTATGCATTTTGTTTATTATTTTTATTTACTTTCTCGTGTCTCTTACTTAGCTCTCGCTATCTTCCCTGTCCCTGACGAAATCCTTGTGGCCGCAACGTAGACAAATTTCCTTGTCTGAGTAAGAGGCGTTACCGTGTTTTTTTTTTTTCCAATGTTATTTTTTTATTTAAAAAAATATGAATAAGTAAATAGATCTACTATTTGCATCTTTCACCATGTCTTACTGTAGCCCCCTCCATCTTCTTTCTATAACCCAGCTGATCCCAGAACACGAACTGCCTTGAAATACTATAAGGTGGTTTTTCTCGATTAAAAAAAAAAAAAAATTGTGCCTCGTTTTGGCGAGACGCGTCCCGCGCAACCTAGTCAGTTATATTAGGAAGCATGTCCAAACATTGAAAAAATCCTCGTGTTTGAGAATATTTAATAGCGTATTTAATTTTTGTTGTCGACATGCGTCCACTAGCGCTTTTTCATTACTCTTTACATCTCCTACGGGAGCCGCGGTAGCATAGTGGTTAGTGCACTGGCTTCCTAGGTCAGTGGTCTATGGTTCGATCTCCAGATGATGTGGGATTTTTTTAGGCCGCAAACGGCTCCCGGGTCGACCCAGCCCCAATTGGGTACCAGAGCAACTTCTGGGAAGGTTAAGGCGGCCGGCGTGATGCTGACCACATCACCCCTAGTGTGCCGATGGTCAAGAAAATATGGGCCTAACACCATATTCCCAATATGCCTCAATGGACGTGTAACGGGATCCTTTACCTTTTTTTTTTTTACATCTCCTTGTTTACTAATTTATTATTATTTTTTAAAAAGAAAAAAAAAGAAGAAGAAGCAATGACGGCAGACAAAAAATAAAATAAAAGAAAAAAGAACTAACAGCATAAAAGAAGCGACAAGTCTCCACGTCACCGGCTCATACAAACCAATCGATAGACAAGAGTGACAGATTATATTCAAGAGTTCGACTCTCATGATTCAGTGACTAAGGATTATTGTAATAATGATGATAATGGTTCAGATGATGAGTGAGAGTTGATTAATGAGGTGAGAGAACGAGAGAGAGAGAGAAGGAGAGAGCGTGAATGTCTCAGTTTCCATCAGCGTCTGTTTTATGAGCGACGATTGGCAGAGTGGTTAGAGCGCTGGTCTCTTTCGGCAAAGGTATCGGGTTCAAATCACGGTATCGACGCGCTCCAGTCTACCCAACTGTAAATGAGTACCTGACTCTGCTCTTTGAGTTTGGGAAGGAAAAGGCAGCTAGTCACCTCCACCTCTAGATGCTGGACCTAGTATGGTGAAGTCTCTAACACTTCATTCCCTAGGGCAGTATCTGCTATGGGACTACCTTGACCTTTTTACCAATCTGCTTTATGAGCGCACGATTGGCAGAGTGGTTAGCGCGCTGGTCTCTGTCACGGGACTTGCCTCCCCTTTGCTCTCCAGTAGTGATCCACCAGTGGCCAAAACTCAAGAGTATCTAGAATGGGTGTTTAAAGGTGTATACCTTCGCACAAGATTACTCTTGACTCCCGGGAGTATTCACAAGATAAATTTGAAGCCAAGAACAATGCTGCATAGGGCAGAGCACTATTAACTTCTATCTGATCCGGCACCTTTTATGAAGTTTTAAGCAATGGTGTGGCTTGTTCGATTCCCCCAGCTGGTTTAATCCAGCGAAATTCCTTTTATAATTAATTTTGGCTCTATGTCTGTATATATATTAAAGATTTTCGATCATACATGCGCTCTCTTATCTATAGTAACTGAATCAACTATGAATTTGTAAAATAACATACAACAAATTTAATAATCAATTAGTCTTTAACAAATTTAAATAAATATGGATGAAGATGATTTTAGGAGGTTTTTAAAAAATGTCTTCACTGACACTTAATTGGGGACTGATTGTTATTAGTGTCCGTTGCGTGCCTGTTACAAAAGACTTAAACTTGCTGAGTACTGCAATGAGTCCGTTGTCAGGTCGTTTGTGATGAGGACTCTTTTCTAGAGACGTCTAGGTGAACTTCACTCCTAATGTCAAGGTGGGTGTCTTCACAACGTGTCCACTGTAGGTAGTTGGTGGCGAACCCAGTTTCCTTTAATCACAAGATAGTGGCGAAGATTCTTACTTTAGACTGGTCTGGTCTAAGAACCGTATTGTAGCTTCGAACCACGAACTTTAGGAAAAATAACAGAACAAATGTCTCTGCTAAGTATATTTGTGGGCTGCAGATTAACAGGCGCATTGTCTCGCTGTCCACCCACCAATGTTAGCCTCTCTGAATAATTGTTCTCCCTGAGTATACACAGTATAACTCAGGGACTATGATTAGAAATTACCGTTATTCTTCTGGTCACTTAAATGAGAAAGATGTCTCTGGACAGCGCGAGTGCAATGGCTTGCCTGAATTACAATTAACAAGTTACAAATTCTCACAAAATGATACTATACGCGCTGTGCACATGTGATGCAATCATCACTCACTTACTCACTGCTCCATTCGGAGTGTGGGGCCACCTTTGCTGTCGGTTTTCTTTACGACTAGCAAGAAGTAATCACCAGCGCTTGCTGTAGTGGTATTTGAATATGCTATTTTCATATGTTGAGGTTGCCAGCTTCGCATGACTTGTATAACCACTTAGCAAGTTACATGTCACATTCACTTTTGTAAAATATATGTTCACAACTTACCCCAAATAACTTGGGAACACAGTCTCTTGGCACAGATGAATGGACACAGCAACTTTGATTAGATGATTCGAGCAATTGGTTGCGGAAATTTTAGTATACCTCTTATGACGGGTGCTCTGATTCTCTAAGTTTCTAGTCTTGGTATGTAAAATTACGGGTTCTCTTTTAAGTTATAAAGAGGCCCAAATACTTTGATCTGTCACTTTTAATTCTGGAATACTAGTCTGATGTCTCTCTGGCTCCCGGGAGTTGCTAATTTGACGTTGCGATGCAGTCTCATTTGTGTCTCCGATTTCGCTAGATTATATTTCCATTTCTCAGGTCAAGTCCCAGATGGTATTCCCGACAAAACTTTCCAATGAAAGCCAAAGTCTATTCCAGCTCTCAAATTAAACCAATGGTAAGCTCTTTAGAACTATGTGGGTCGGGGTGTTAAATCATCACTACCCCCCGTGTGTTTTAAAATATCAATTTTAAAATTTAAACTCGTGACCTCTTTCAAATATGGCAGTAATACTTCCGATTGTATTTGTACAAACTCACAAACACATCGGTGTACTTATTTCCTGGCTAATACCTTCCGCCCATATTGTCTTCTCTGACGGGTTATTCGTACTATTGCTACAGAGATGGTCCAGCGGAAGCGATTACGTATATTACCTGTGTTTGCGTACACCTCCCTGACGAATTTCTTAGAGAACCAATCTGGCTTTCTTTCCATCGATCGTGCGCGACCACCTTGTTTCAACAAGGATCGTCTCTATCAAAGGTGGCTAGACGACTTAAGTGATAAAAGTATTATCCGCTGACCTGTCTAATTAGCCTTTTAAGACTACGATTCACTTTGGTGAAACGTAAACAAGTCTAGGGAGTTGTCAGAGCAAAAATGTAGGTGCATAAAATATGCCAAATAATAGGACGATGAGTGGGGAAAGTGAAGAAATAAGTTAATAATGCAGGAGAGAACGAAATTGATGAAAAGGGCACAACTGGTTTCGTCACGGTCTCTCGCGGCTAAGATACCGGACTCGAAACAATCCCAGATGTAAATGGGTAACTGACTCTGCTCTTGAGTTAGGGAGGAAACGACACCGAGGAATGGGGCTCGTCATCCCACCTCCCGAAACTGGACCTTGTATACTGAAGTCTCTAACACTTCACTCCCATACAGCAGTGCTATGGGACTACCTTTATGGCTCTGTGTAGTTTCCTGGGATCTCTGAAGAGACTAAGAAAGAATAGAGGCACTGCACCCTTAGGCTTGATTTGGTTTTAAGGACCACCTTCACTGCACACGGACAACTCCATCAGTGCTTCCATCTCCTCCCTTAGATCCCCCAAGGAGGATCTCAGCACAGTGCACGAACTCCGTAGCACCGGCGACAATCCCTATGTATGTATATAGGAATCACACATTCTATAAATATTTTTGTGGTGAGTAGGTTTATAATTTGTAAATTTTGCCAGGGCAACGATCTTATGGCCTACTCTTTACGATTTCCAACTGCTGGCGGATTTTTAACGTGCGCAACTTGCACACGGGACCTCATATTTTTTCGCCCTTTGTGACAACTTGCCCAATCTTCTCTTCATTTTTTTATTATTTACGTGACATCGTTTTTTTCTCATCCTCAATGCATGATCGCAAAGTCCCGGGAAGTGTCACTTGCGGAAATTCTCCTAGTATTCAGTATTTTCTCCTCGCTATTTTTAGATACGACGTCATTGTTGACCAATGACCTCGGTAGCTAGGAACCTGTTTTAATTTAAGACTGCTTAAGCTGATAAAACCAGTTTATGCCACTTTAGGAAGACCCCACGTGACTTTTAACGCTATTGATTGGAGCGTTTATTTGACGCTAATGTCACATGATGCACGCTATGGATCACGTGTCCAAGCGGAAATGTCCCGCTAAAAGTGCGCCAAACACGGGCAATCTTCACTTGCCCGGAACCCTTGAGACAGCTAGGTCTAACCCAATTATCGGCGAATTCTCGCATTAAAAGCACTGAAGCCACGTGTCTAATTGCGGGTTAGCGTCCATCTTTGAGTAGGTAAGTGAAATCTCGCTAGAATATAATGTGATGAAATGTGTAGTACCTTGCAAAATCGACGCAAGATTGGTATGTTTACTTTATTCATATTTTTTGTTTTACGATCACATCCAGCCACATGTGATCGGGTATATTTTATGATCCCACGGGATATGTACATGTTCATAATAATGTATAACGGGAATATATATATATATATATATAGCTATTAATTTCCATATTATTTGATTATTTTCGACCCGACGTTTAGACTAACGGAAATTAATAGTAACGATAATGTTGACCGACCGTGACATATATTCATTATAAATTATATGACGATGCGACCAGACATGAAGTGTGTGATAATGTTGTCAGACAATTCTAAAAAACACGGATGTCCAATTATTTGTTAAATTCATCATAATGACATGACGATTAGGCTAGAGGCACAGAACTAGAATACTGTTGCCGACATTTCTATGATAAATTTGGTGGGTTTAACTGACATTTATAATAATTCATCGGGTTAAGCTGACGATAAATCAGTCTAAAGAATTATAATACTGCCACTGGGGCAGAGAAATATAATAAAGGACAGACAGGAGAAACTTGAATTCAAGATTAGACTCTAGACATATGATGTTAGAGACTAAAATCTGAGGTGACGGGCAGAGGGACGGCTTAGGGAAAGACTGCTTTCTAAAGCTAGAAAATTAATGGAGCCGTCGTATTTGTCTTCAGTCTATGGTGGAGCCTTGCACGACAGTCCAATCTCAGCGCAGAATACGGAGTCGAGCACAGAGAAGGCAAATCCGAACCATTCAAGACCTACCGGGGCAACGTCAGGAGACCGAGAACTAACCTCACTTCACTATCAGCCGGGGGCTGAAAAGCTAAGTCCACGACAAAGGAAACTCACCTAATCAATGCCACAAAGTTTAGTCATCCATGATGAAAAACACGTGAATTGTGAGACACATAATACATACAGCAGACACTAATTCCATCGACAATACTATCATTCACCATCTATTCACTTTATTGCAATAAACCAATTGGGTGTATATACTGTACCCCACGCTTTGTTCCTTCCATTAGATGTTGAATATTGTCTATGTTTATCTTCCTTTATAAGGGAGGGGGGGCTCGTAAAATATAATATAATTTAAAGAATAATAATAATAGATAACTGAGAAGGGGACGACGGTAGCGAGAGACCAAATATCTCCTTACAATCTTTTCCAGACCTGTCGAGTTAGGAGAATTTACCCTCTTCGTCACCCTTTGGAAGTGGGAAAACCCAGCAGGGATTCCTTGAGCCAAATCTTCCACATCAGATCTATTATTTCCTCTAAATAATTCTCTTATCCTTTAAACGCTACGTGACACTGGTGTCTCGGTCCGGGATTTGAACTTATGTATTTTATCATACCTCTGGGATAGTATCATCCATTCAGTCATTACAGTATACCATTTTAACACATGTATTTTCACACAGTGAGCTCTAGAAAGACAGAAAACATTTTTTCTAGAAATTCAGGCATTGATTGGTGAATCCCTTTATATATGTTGTGTTTAATTAAGTTAGTTCTTGATTTTGTATTTCATTGAATTACAGACCTTAAGTCTCCATAACTGTAGTAATTTCATTCTACAGCAGTCGGATAAATAATTAGTATTTACTTGTTGCTAGAAATACTATTGGAAGGTAGCACTAGCTTACTCAGTGTGGACTTTAACTGCAAAAGATGGCTGAAATAGTTAAGCTTAAGGCAGCACTAGGGGAGGCCGGTCGAGATCTAGGTTATAGTGGGGTGGACCTTGCAAATTATGTCAGTGTCGAGACTGATAAGTATTACGCTCGAGAAACAGCGAAAGCTGAAAGAGAAGAGCGAATAAAGTTAGCAGAAATAGATGAGAGGATAAAAGCTGTAGACGCTAGAGAAAGAAGCGAGAGAGATGAACGCGAGCATGCATTGAAGATGAAGCAGTTAGAGATGCAGGGACAAGCTCAAAGAGTTGAACCAGTAGCCGGTGCACCAGCATCTACCTCCTCAGGCAACCTATCGCCACGGTCAGATGATATGCCTTCCTTGCACGCAGGGGGCACCGGACCTTTGCCATCCTCACTCATGTCAACTTTGGGACCTTTGACGTTTCCATTTGAAGCTTTCTCGGAACAAGCCGACTCGATCGATAGGTATCTCGACAAATTTGAGAAGTTTGCCACCACGTTTGGTTTGGAGAAGAGCAAATGGAACCTGAAACTGTCGCAAGGGCTTAGAGGAACTGCTTATGACGTGTATAGCAAGCTTCCTCCAGGTTTACAGGATGACTACGACTCTTTGAAAAAGGCACTATTGGTTCGTTATGAGCTACATGCTGACGCCTATAGGAAGAGGTTCCGTAACTCTAGGAGGGAAGTCGGAGAGAACTTTGCTCAGTTTGCTGCGAGACTGGATTCCTACGTGGAGAAGTGGGGTGCCCTAGGGAATTTTACTCATGATTGGGAAGGCCTGAAGGAAATGGTCATGATCGAACAACTGAAGGACACCATGACTTCCGACATGAGAAGATTCCTGACAGAGAATGGGGCCAGCACTTTAGAATCCATAGTCCAGTTAGCGGAACGATATCAGGCAGCACTATCAGAGAATCCACCACCCAGACGGAAACAACCAGATTACGTACCTAGACAGACAGCTCAGTCACACATGGACCCCCAAGTGAAACCACCGTATACTAACTTCAAAAAGCATGACAAGCCAGACTACAAGACTACTCAGAGATCTAATTTCCAGCAGCAGAGGCAAGGGGAAAAATGGTGTAAGCACTGTAGAACCATCACCCACAATACGCAGGAGTGCAACCGGAAAAACCCACCTCATCATGCTGCCTGCTTACGTAAAAGTGCCGCAAGGGGAAATGGACCGGAAGAACCTCTGGACAAACCCCGACATCCCCCGGTCGTTGAGACAGTCCTCGTAAATGACCAAGAGGTGACCTGCCTTTATGATACAGGCCTTGCATTCGACGCAGTTGTCTGTGCATCCCTAGTCAAGCCTGACCAGATGACAGAAGACACTATAGAAATACAAGGACCTACTAAAAGTGCAGCACCTATGCGTTTGGCCATAGCCAAGATTAAGGTCAAATCAAAATATGTGACTGGGGAAATCCGTGCAGCGATCTTGGACGACCCTATTTATCCCTTGATCTTAGGGTGTAGGTATGTGTTCTTGGGAGAACCCATTCACCCTCTGGTTGTGGCGGCTGTCACCACTAGAGGACAGGCCAAACGGAATACGGAGTTGGAATCCCCACCCAACATCCTTCCTGAGGAATTAAAAAAGGCACAAACGGAGGATCAATCTCTAGCACCCTGCTACAAAAAACTACCGAGAGCGCACACTCCTCTCCAAAAGGGAGACTTCTACAAGAAAAATGGGCTGTTGCATCGGAAAGCAGGAAATGGAGGACAGGAACATGGGCAACTTGTGGTTCCATCAGCATACCGAGCCCAGGTCCTAGAAATGGGCCATGCCCTTCCGTTTAGTGGCCACATGGGCATAAGTGCCACGATTCAGCGTATTTCATGTCATTATTATTGGCCAGGTATCAACGCCGATATCCAGAGATATGTGAAATCATGCCCACAGTGCCAGAGGACAGCGCCGAAACACTGGACGGCCCCAGCCACTCTGGGAGAAATGCCAATCTTGGGCACACCCTTCGAACGAGTAGCGGTGGATATTGTGGGTCCACTTACTCGTAGCAAAAAGAGAAACAGTTATATACTCACGTTAGTGGATTGTTGCTCCATGTGGGCAGAGGCAATTGCTATGCCCGCCTGTGATTCTAAGCATGTTGCTGAGGCTCTGCTCACCATATTTACTCGGCTAGGGTTTCCGTCACAGATCCTGACAGATAATGGTTCCCAATTCCGAGGAAAACTCACCGAGGAAGTGTTTAGGATATTTCAGGCCCGACATATCCACACCTCTCCCTACCACCCCCAGGCAAATGGCCAGGTGGAGCGGTTTAACGGGACCCTTATTTCCATCCTTCGGAAACTTGCGCAGGAAAAACCAGAGAGCTGGGATCAATACTTACCCGCAGCACTATTTGCTTACCGCGAAGTACCCCACAATTCTACTGGGATGCCTCCTGCCACATTGCTGTTTGGTAGACCTATAAAAGGACCTTTAGAGGCACTGTTACGTACTTGGACAGATGATAAAGCTGATGAGACGGTCACCTCTGCATCCCAATACGTGAAGGAGTTGACCCAACGCCTTAAAACAGGATGGGAACTGGCAAAGGAAAATGTACGCCGTGCCCGTCGTAAACATGCGCGTTACTACAACCGCACTGCGAAGGATAGGGAGCTAGAAGTAGGAGAACAGGTATTATTACTCCTGCCCAGTAGCAATAATAAATTGCAAATCGGGTGGAGAGGTCCATATAAAATTGTTGAGAAAATGTCGCGCACCAATTACAAGATTGCCATAAAGGGGAAGCAGAAAATTTACCACATAAACCTGCTGAAGCGATATTATGAAAGACCAGGTGCAGAACCAGCACATTTCCTGACACTGGCTATTGCGACGGAAACTGAGGCAGAACCCCTGACCTCCTGTGAATACCCTCTTCGTCAGTGCGAAACTCATCAAGATGTTCAGATTAGTTCAACTTTAACGGAGGATCAGCAGGCACGGGTTCAACAGTTGTTGAGAAAACACCCTAGTACACTCACGGATAAACCTGGCATGACCAACCTGATAGAATTTGATATGAAGCTAACAGACCTCGCCCCGGTACGAGTTAAGAACTATCCTGTTCCTTATGCTAAAGCAAAGGCATTGAGTGAGGAAATCGAGTACCTGCTTAAGGAAAATATTATCTCAAAATCAGAGTCGCCTTATAGTGCGAGTGTAGTGTTGCTTAGAAAATCCACAGGAGAACATCGCCTCTGCATAGACTACCGAAGGCTCAACGCTGTAACGGAATTTCAAGCGGAGCCCTTACCGGATCAGAATCAGCTTTTCACCAAGCTGAGTAGAGCACGATACTTTTCGAAGATAGACCTTAGCAAAGGGTACTACCAGATCCCGGTAAAAGAGGAAATTCGACATATGTTAGCATTTAGTACTTCTGAAGGCCATTACGAGTTTAATGTATTGCCATTTGGGCTAAGCAACGCCCCAAGCGTCTTTACTCGTATGATGAGGAAGCTACTGGAACCCCTGAACCACCCTGGGATAAGTAATTTCATGGACGACATACTTATTGCCACGAACACCTTTGAGGAGCACCTGGACGCAGTTTCCCTACTCTTCGAAAGACTTAGAGAAACAGGACTCACCGCTCGCCCTACAAAATGTCAAATTGCCTGCGAGCAACTAGAATTCCTGGGACACACTATCTCGCATGGATGCATGTTCCCAGATGCGCGTAATATTGAGAAGTTACAGCGGGCCCCACGACCCCAGACTAAAAAGGATGTAAGGTCATTTGTGTCTCTATGTGGCTTCTACCAGAGATATATTAAAGATTTTAATACCCTGAGTGCGCCATTGACCGCATTAACCAAGAATGGGAACCCGGACAAAGTAACCTGGACAGCGGAGTGCGAAAATGCCTACACGCTGCTGAAGGAGAAACTCACAGCTAGGCCAATTCTGCGACTGCCTGACTTAACTCTGAACTTTACGCTGCGAACAGATGCTAGCAATATAGGGATAGGAGCCACTCTCCTGCAGCCTAGTGATAGACCTTCTGCAACTCTATTCCCCATCGCATATGCTAGTAGGAAATTGAACCCTGCTGAACAGAACTACTCTACCATCGAACGAGAATGTCTGTCGCTAATATGGGCTGTGCAGAAGTTTCAACCATATTTATACGGGAAAAAGTTCACGGTGCAGTGTGATCACCAACCGTTGATATTTCTTGCAGCGTCGAAGAACCTTAATGCCCGGCTTATGAGATGGTCACTCCTGTTGCAGCCATATTCCTTTCACATAGAATACATACCTGGGAAGAACAACGTAGGGGCAGATTTTTTGAGCAGACATCCGGACGCAACCGAGGAGATATGAGAAACTGGAAAAGAAGAGGAAGACAGGACAAGAGGAGTTGGACGGAACGTCAAACTTGAGGAGGGGCTTGTGTGACAACTTGCCCAATCTTCTCTTCATTTTTTTTATTATTTACGTGACATCGTTTTTTTTCTCATCCTCAATGCATGATCGCAAAGTCCCGGGAAGTGTCACTTGCGGAAATTCTCCTAGTATTCAGTATTTTCTCCTCGCTATTTTTAGATACGACGTCATTGTTGACCAATGACCTCGGTAGCTAGGAACCTGTTTTAATTTAAGACTGCTTAAGCTGATAAAACCAGTTTATGCCACTTTAGGAAGACCCCACGTGACTTTTAACGCTATTGATTGGAGCGTTTATTTGACGCTAATGTCACATGATGCACGCTATGGATCACGTGTCCAAGCGGAAATGTCCCGCTAAAAGTGCGCCAAACACGGGCAATCTTCACTTGCCCGGAACCCTTGAGACAGCTAGGTCTAACCCAATTATCGGCGAATTCTCGCATTAAAAGCACTGAAGCCACGTGTCTAATTGCGGGTTAGCGTCCATCTTTGAGTAGGTAAGTGAAATCTCGCTAGAATATAATGTGATGAAATGTGTAGTACCTTGCAAAATCGACGCAAGATTGGTATGTTTACTTTATTCATATTTTTGTTTTACGATCACATCCAGCCACATGTGATCGGGTATATTTTATGATCCCACGGGATATGTACATGTTCATAATAATGTATAACGGGTATATATATATATATATAGCTATTAATTTCCATATTATTTGATTATTTTCGACCCGACGTTTAGACTAACGGAAATTAATAGTAACGATAATGTTGACCGACCGTGACATATATTCATTATAAATTATATGACGATGCGACCAGACATGAAGTGTGTGATAATGTTGTCAGACAATTCTAAAACACGGATGTCCAATTATTTGTTAAATTCATCATAATGACATGACGATTAGGCTAGAGGCACAGAACTAGAATACTGTTGCCGACATTTCTATGATAAATTTGGTGGGTTTAACTGACATTTATAATAATTCATCGGGTTAAGCTGACGATAAATCAGTCTAAAGAATTATAATACTGCCACTGGGGCAGAGAAATATAATAAAGGACAGACAGGAGAAACTTGAATTCAAGATTAGACTCTAGACATATGATGTTAGAGACTAAAATCTGAGGTGACGGGCAGAGGGACGGCTTAGGGAAAGACTGCTTTCTTAAGCTAGAAAATTAATGGAGCCGTCGTATTTGTCTTCAGTCTATGGTGGAGCCTTGCACGACAGTCCAATCTCAGCGCAGAATACGGAGTCGAGCACAGAGAAGGCAAATCCGAACCATTCAAGACCTACCGGGGCAACGTCAGGAGACCGGAGAACTAACCTCACTTCACTATCAGCCGGGGGCTGAAAAGCTAAGTCCACGACAAAGGAAACTCACCTAATCAATGCCACAAAGTTTAGTCATCCATGATGAAAAACACGTGAATTGTGAGACACATAATACATACAGCAGACACTAATTCCATCGACAATACTATCATTCACCATCTATTCACTTTATTGCAATAAACCAATTGGGTGTATATACTGTACCCCACGCTTTGTTCCTTCCATTAGATGTTGAATATTGTCTATGTTTATCTTCCTTTATAAGGGAGGGGGGGCTCGTAAAATATAATATAATTTAAAGAATAATAATAATAGATAACTGAGAAGGGGACGACGGTAGCGAGAGACCAAATATCTCCTTACAATCTTTTCCAGACCTGTCGAGTTAGGAGAATTTACCCTCTTCGTCACCCTTTGGAAGTGGGAAAACCCAGCAGGGATTCCTTGAGCCAAATATTCCACATCAGATCTATTATTTCCTCTAAATAATTCTCTTATCCTTTAAACGCTACGTGACACCCTTATCAAAGAAGGTTAAGCATCCGATCTCACTAACCAGGAGACCAGGGGGAGCATGACATCACTAGGACCCACTGGTTCTGAAAAATAATCTTTCATAAATTATATTCCCTGTACTGGGAAACGAACCTGGTACCTTTAGACTTCGAGACGGACGCCATACCTCTTAGCCACTCCGAACCCGCCCCCTCTTAGGCATGTCCTACAAGCGTCTAATTTGAGATTATGCTTGAGGATAGCAACCTTTTCCAGCAAAACAAATTGTAAGTACGTGTGAATACTTGGTACAGGTTTCCTTCAAGCGGACAAGTTAAAGTAGTGGCTCTATGCTCCATAAGGAGCGCAAAGGAACATGATGATCATATGCAAAAGAGCCATTTAAGATCCCCAACTGATAACAAGAAGTAGACGGGCGCCAGGGGAACGTGAGATGAGAAGAAGGCGTTGGAGATTGTTACGTTGGGGTTTGTGTGCGTAAGAGATTGTTATAACTGTGCTGACATGGCATTGAATGAAGTGGGTGTCAAGGCAGTGCGTGAACTTTAACAAAGTTGAGAACGACATCGTGGCTGGGTCCACGAAACATGGCATGTTTAATGTTGACAATACGACTGTTCTTCATTGAAATACATGCATGGGTAAAACATCATAAAGGCATAGATCATCTCAGTCAGTCAGTCCATCTGTACACATCTCGCCGCTGTAATAGGAATGCCTTAGAACAGATTATCATTCAAGTAATGTGGACGAGAAAGTGACGATGCTTGAAATTTCATAGTAGACTTACTTCTACAATATCCACGGAACTTCTTCACAGGTCCGGAGTCAACATAAACAAAGTGGCGGCCTCCAACATACAAGCCACTTGAGAAAAATACTTGAATTCTCCACCGAATAATGGGAGCTCATAAAACACGTCTGACCAGGACGGAAGATTCTAACAGAAGGCCTCGACTAACGGTCTGCATAAATCAGCGCAGCATTTAACACGTCATCATCACTTAGTGACGTAATATCTATATCGCGTTCAATTACAATTCATATAAGTGTATAAATACATCATGTTGGCCCCAGATAGAATTGTTACCGCGTATATTAAACTGCTAACAAAACTAAGTGTGGTCAACATGTAAAATACATTATAATCTTCTTTAACAGAGATGGATAGAACAGACTTGAAAGAAACCTGCTGACAGCGTTTAACAATGCAGCCCTTGTTATATAATCCCCAAAGTAATAGATGATGATGATGATGGAAACCAAAAAAAAAAAACACCTGAAGAGAACTGAAGAGAGAAATGAAAGGCATAAAGAACAGACGGAAAACTCTTCTCGGATGGCACAGTCATTGGAAGACTATGCGTGAATTTAATGACAGCCCATGAAAGGGTTAAGTCGATGATAGTGAAAAGAAAGATTTCTATCAAAAACTCCTGTCTAATAAAATGCAATTTAAAAAAAAATGTCCTAGCATTCGTCAAATCAATTAACACGCCTCACTTAAACCACATTTTCAAAATAATAAATCCATTTAAAAACAAATACGATTTATTTAGATAAAAAAATTGTCTGCTTATAAAAGCAAATTTTAAAATAAGACGGCCCATTTAAATTGAATGATGTAGTTCGTGCAAAAATACTAGAAGTATGCTGAATGCATTTATTGACAAGTTGCATTGTTTGTTCCGTAAATTATTATTATTTTTTTTTTGCAAGTTCGGTTATTAATTGTGTACAACTCAATTTGGCATTGTGTCGTTTATGTGTAAATATTTTCAAATTACGCGTCACGTACAAGGTAACTGGAAGGATGTTCGTATTGTGCTAAAAATACACTGTTCAAAAAAAAAAGAAACGCAACATTATTGCAGTGGTAATGGACACCAAATTTCAAACTTGTACCAAAATTTTATTTTACGGAATTAATGTTTCAATCTTGGCATGAAGAAACGTTCAGACTTTAACAATGAAATGATGTTCATTAAATTTGGTTTGGACTTTTATTCTTTGCGACTGAGGCCTTCGTTTCAGTAAGGTGTATGGCCTCCTCTGGCCTCTATCAGAGAACGACATCTCCTTGACATGGATCCGATTAGCCGTTGGATCTGTTGTTGTGGGATGGCTGCCCACTCTTCCCGCAGTGCAAGAGACAACTGTCGGAGATTGGCTGGAGCCACGTCTCGCTGGCGGAGTCGTCTGTTGAGTTCATCCCATAAGTGTTCTATGGGGTTCATGTCTGATGACATGGCTGGCCATGGAATGGTCTTGACGTTGTTGTCAGCGAGGTTTGGGTGGTGAGTTGTGCCACATGAGGTCGAGCGTTATCCTGCTGAAAAATCGACCCTCGTGCAGCCAGAAGTGGAAGGACGTGAGGACGAAGAATTTCAGCGACGTATCGTTGGGCATTCAGGCGTCCTTCAATTTGCACCAGGTGTCGTGAAATATTCTAATCCACATATATAAATTATCAGGTAAATATAAAGCCTAACAAATAAATTTAATGAAAGGAAAAAGAATGGTAAAGAACAGTGCTGTCACAATGACAGTACTCGAAATCCCCTTTGTTTTATGCTTCGTCTGCAAATTATAACGTTTCCACGTTAAATATAAGCCACTGCATAAATACAAGCGTTTCCACAACACATTAAAACGGGTATTGCATTTCTAAGAAAAACATTGAGAGGCACTCTGCGTAATGACCTAAATTAATTCTTACATTAATTATACTACGTTACCAAAACGAACGAACAGATGGACTCAAATAGAAAGAGAGAGGGGTGAATGAAAGCAAGGCCACATGCACTAACTTTTTTTCAGACGGACAGTGATAAAAACACTAACCTTCCCAGAGTTAGGTTTTAAAAACCTGGAAAACGCTTATTAGAAAAGATGACATTAGATGGGTTTACGTTTGAAAACATTACAGTACCCAGACAGCACATCTTCGAAACAGGAGGTAGAAGAAATTGCATATTTTGAACGCAGCCACTTAGCTCTTTTAAATTTGTATATTTGGGTTCCTTAGGGCTTGCTGACAAAGAATATGTAAAACGTTACGCAAATAGTCTAGGAATTACCAAATTATAACCAAAATAAAATAATGGGGGTGCCTGACAGCATGAAATCATTTCTGCTCATAAAATTTTTTTATAACGTGTTTGAAAAAACCTTACGTTACGGAAATAGCCTACCATGTTAACTCCAAATTGATTGGAGCGCAACAAATATAAGACTAAACACGATTGGTCGGGCTATAAATACTATCTTGTGTTGTTATGGGAAACGAATAGAAGGGGTACTTTTTTGAAAAGATGTGTGGACGTGGTTTCATTGGGTAGAGCTGCGAATATACTTGATTCAGAGCGTCTGTTCATTGCCACATCTTGTAATAAACCTACTAAGAAGCAGTACGTTGAGCACCAGTGTATATTTGTTATAAAATAAAGCCTGGGACATCGGCAGATCGGAGTTGTGCTATATTCATTGCCAGTCAACGAAACTGTTTATTATTCTAT
Organism: Oreohelix idahoensis; assembly: GCA_024509875.1. Taxonomy (NCBI): domain Eukaryota; kingdom Metazoa; phylum Mollusca; class Gastropoda; order Stylommatophora; family Oreohelicidae; genus Oreohelix; species Oreohelix idahoensis. The sequence goes on from JAMPIV010010987.1 coordinate 96,318, forward strand.
GAATTGTGGTAAGCTTGAAATATTCAATATCTTTTAATGAAAATTGAATGTAAATTGTTAATTTATGCCTGTATATATGTGTAGTTCAGTAGCGAACATGATGTAAAGCCTATAATGCTCCAGCCTGAACAGAAGGTGTCGGAGGAAAGTAAAACTGCATGGAATGGCCAAACAGTACACTGACACCTAGATTATTGATTAGACAGAAATAATGCTGGAATTGCAGAGGCGTAGTAACCATTAGGGAGGGAAATACTGGTATAAAATATTTCAGATGAAGCTGACAGTTGGCCTAACGCTCTGAACTCAATGTTTGTGATGTATTGTGCTCAGTGTAGAAAGAGAGTATAAATTAGTTATGACGTAGAAGGTACATCCTTCTTGTTTTCAGGGACAGTGGTCTTAAAGTTATTGAGCAGCACCTGGTCAGAGCTTTGCTGAAGCCAGAGGTGGACAGCATACTCCTTGGTCCATATAGCAACCAGTGGGGTGGCTCCAGAACTCATTGAGCAGAGGAGCCTTTTTCTGCAGTCATCACGCAAGATAAGAGAGTGTGGCCATGGAGCTCAACATTATGTACCCCCATCTTAAAATGACAGTGTAAAATACAATTAAGAGGGGAAATTAATTGTTTTAATATCAGGAACTGAGAACATCTCCAATACTAGTTCCAATAAAGACAAACTATTGAAGTCATGATGACAAATACCAACAGAGCTTGAACAAAACAAAACCAGTATTACCTCATATTACTACTACACCACTGACACACATAGGATACTATTAAAAATACATGTCACTACAAGATTCATATTGAGAAATTCTGTACATATAACTTGTAATTAAAATTGATTGTGATTCCTGGTTCCATTTGTATTTGAATCAGGACACATATTCATTCATGACAGCACTGAATACATATTGTTATTTGAAAAGTTATCAGTGACTCCTTTAAGATATCCTCGTAGAGTGTTTTATGTATGTGAGTGTCACAGTGTTGTCAAGTGTGGTGGAATAAATTAAATTGTTTATCTGTCTGTTGTTGTTATGACTTACACTTCATCATACACATACCCTAGACATATAACGTAGTCATCACACTATTCCAGAATAATTCTGACTGAGGTATACATATGTGGAAGCAAGTAAGGTTATCTATAATACACTACTCTTATTAGATATAGATACCTTCACAGCTGATCTCAGTCAGTACACTAAGTCCCCCTATAAACATTTATAACATCCCACTTTACCACATATATTGGGGTCTCGCTCTTGGGATTTTGAATCTTTACCTATTACAAATATTGGGGGTAATTCACTTCAGGGAATAATAAGAATTAAAAAGGTATCCTTGGGTGGAATTAAATAAGGTTGAGCTCTCGGTGCCTGTGTTGTCCATTAGATATATATTTAGAGATTGAATTGTTAGTTAGACATTGTATAAACTTACCTGATAGACAATGGCGGACCTAGCCAAATTTCGATCTGCTGCTGTTCAGACTGCAAAAGAGTTAGGATTAGATGGGCAAGTTATGGTTGCCTATGTCACTACTGAATGTGACAAATTTATTGAACGAGAAGAAAGAAGATTAGAAAAAGAGGCCGAAAGAAAGTTAGAGGCTGAAAAGGAAACTAAGAGGTTGCAGATTGAGGCTGAGGCTAAGAGGTTGCAGATTGAGGCTGACAAAGAGGCAAAAGCATTGGAAGCCGAGGAAAGAAGACAGGCTGCAGAAAGAGAAGAGAAGAGATTAGCTGCAGAAAGGGAAGCAGAAAAGGAGGAGAAGAGATTACAAAGGGAACATGAGTTAAGACTAAGGGAGTTTGAGTTTCAAGGCCATGCTCCTGAAAATGGTGCCAGTCCCTTTGCCTCTGATGCCACTGCTAGCCAAGGAGACTCAACCTCAGCTATGAATTTTCATTTAGATCATTTTGTTGAGAAAGACGATGATATAGAGAGCTATCTAAATAGGTATGAACTATTAGCTACCACATATGGGTTAGAGAGAGAAAGGTGGAGCTTAAAGTTATCTCAGGGACTTCGTGGGGCAGCTTATGAAGTTTTTGCAAAAATGAGCAGAGGTGATCAGGAAAATTATGACATGCTAAAGCAGGCTCTTTTGTTAAGGTATGAAAAGAATGCAGAATTTTATAGGAAAAAATTTAGGAATGCTAAACTACTGTCAGGTGAAACTTATCACCAGTTCTCTGCACGAATAGAGACATACTTGGAGAAATGGACTTCTCTGGGGAAAACCCAAGATCTTAAGGAAATGGTCCTTATAGAGCAACTAAGAGAGTCCATGGCTCCAGACCTGAGAAAGTTTCTCATGGAACAAGGTGCAGAGAGGCTGGGTGAGTTGCTAAATGTTGCTGAAAGGTATCAAGCAGCTCAAGCAGAGGTAACAGGTAATAAAAAGAAACAGGTGGATAACTTTAGGGCGCCACAGAACTTTAATAAATTTGATCCTAGGGATCAAAACAAAGGTAAGCACCAGTTTGATAGGCCACGGTATGAAAATAAAAATAAATTCCCACAATTCGATGAAAGGAAATATGATGAAAGAAAATCTTTCAACCAAGGAAAAAGGTGGTGTAAGAATTGTCAGATGGACAATCATGACACTGACCGTTGCAGAAGGAAACCTGTGTATATGGCAACCCTTCAGGTCAGGTCGACCTCAAGACAGGAGGAGGATATTATGTTGAATACCACTCCAGATGAGATGAGGAAGGCACAGGCTGGGGACAAGACCCTCAAGCCTTGTTTCAGGAAATTGTCAACTTGTCATACAACTCCAGGCAAGGGAGATTTTTACATGAAAAACAAGTTGATGTATAGGAAGACTGGAGCTAGATCCAAAGGTCAAGGACAGCTGGTACTTCCTAAAAGATATAGGGCAGACTTAATAAGGAGCCTACATGTGAAACCAGATGGGGACCATGAGAAAATAGGTACCATCATTCAAAAGGTGGCTCACAATTATTATTGGCCCAAAGCAAGATGGGACATTGAGAATTTTGTAGAAAGGTGTAGCATAGCACATGAGGGAACACCCACAAGTGGGAACATTGATCAGGACCTGGACACGCCACGGGGCAAAATTAGGCCTGACAATAAAAAGAAAAATAGATTTGATAAAGTGGACCAAATGGAATGGGAAGCCCCTTTTCACGGACAAGCTTCACTTAACTGTTTTACAATGGCCACTATGCGGAGAGTGCAAACAGATGTCTTACCCCAGGATAAGCCGACAATCCCTCAATCGGACTTAAACAAACTGGAGGAAGAGGATGTAGAGAGGAAATCTCTCATCAAGAAATTTAAGTGGGGAGAAAGCCCCAGGAAAAGAATTGGTAGCGGTCGTTTTGTGAATGATAATTCTGGGAAGAAAAATCATCACTATAGAGCTTCGAGTGGAAGAGACCATACCGGTGCGTGGACAAATAGGTCCACACAATTAAAGGTCCATATGTAGCTTTGTTAAGAACGTGGACTGATGAAAAGGCAGAGGAAAACATTACATCTTCATACCAATATGTGAATGAGCTGACCACTCGTTTAAAAACTGGCTGGAAACTTGCCAATGAAAATTTGAAACAAGCCAGGAAGAAACATGCTGCCTATTATAACAGGAAGGCGAAAGACAGAGATTTGGCTGTGGGAGAGAAAGTACTGCTTCTTTTGCCCGGGAGTCAGAATAAGTTACAAATTGGATGGCAGGGTCCATATACAGTTCTAGAGAAGGTGTCTAGAACAAATTATAAGATATATAAGAAGGGGAAAGAAAAAATCTATCATGTGAATCTCCTGAAGAAATATTTGGAAAGAGAACATCAGGAAGAGACACACTTGTTGACCTTGTCCATCGCCATGGAGATGAAAAAGGAACCACTTTCATCATTTGAATATCCATTACACCCCTGTGAGACAGCAGCACAGGTGAAAATCAGTACACATTTAACGAAAACTCAGAAAGAGAGAGTGCAACAGGTTCTAAATAATCATGCAGAGGTGTTAACAGACCGACCAGGGCATACAAACCCATTGGAATATGATATGAAACTGATAGACCCCACACCTGTCTGTATGAAACCATATTCGATTCCGTTTGCTAAGGAGAAAGCTTTGAAGGAAGAGATAGACTATCTGTTGAAGGAAGGAATTATTTCGCACAGTGAATCTTCGTATAGTTCCGGTGTTGTACTCTTAAGGAAGCCCTCTGGAGAACATAGACTCTGTATAGATTACAGGAGACTGAATGCTATTACAGAGGGACAGGTGGATCCATTGCCGGATACAAATCAGCTGTTTGCCAGACTAAATAAAGCTAAATATTTCTCAAAAGTGGATCTGAGTAAAGGATACTATCAGATTCCAGTAAAGCCTGAGGTTAGACCATACCTAGCTTTTAGTACCTCAGAAGGACACTATGAGTTTAATAGATTGCCATTTGGATTGAAGAATGCGCCTAGTGTCTTCTCTAGAATGATGAGAAAATTGTTGGATGTTGCAGCCGCATTGGCAAAGCTGCAGCTACCTTTGCCCGCCTCACATCGCGTGTTTGGGGAAACTCTAAACTCACAATGAAGACCAAAGCTGCGGTATATAATGCCTGCGTCACCAGCACACTCCTATATGGCAGCGAGACCTGGACGACCTATGCTAAGCAAGAAAGAAGGCTCAATACCTTCCATTTGCGGTGTCTACGCCGCATCCTCGGCATCTCGTGGAAAGATAAAGTGACAAATGTCGAGGTGTTGTCACGTGCTGGCCTTCAAAGTATGTATACGCTGCTTAGACAGCGCAGACTTCGCTGGCTTGGCCATGTTCGCCGCATGGAAGATGGTCGCATCCCAAAAGATATCTTCTACGGACAATTAGCAGATGGCAAGAGAACAGTTGGGCGACCACAGCTGAGGTTCAAAGATGTGTGCAAGAGAGATATGAGGGCACTGGACATGGATCCAGCAACATGGGAGGATGAAGCTGCCGATCGCACTAAGTGGCGATGCTATTTACGGCACCACCTCAGATTGGGCGAAGAGAGGCTCACACAAGAAGCAGAGGTGAGGAGAAAACGTCGAAAGGAGCACCAGGAAAATAAGCAGCTGAGGGCTGCCACCTCAGGGGCGCATTCCCATAGTCAGTTATGACTGAAGGGGCTATTATTATTATTACTATTATTATTATTATGTGGTGAAATGGGATGTTATAAATATTTATAGGGGACTTAGTGTACTGACTGAGATCAGCTGTGAAGGTATCTATATCTAATAAGAGTAGTGTATTATAGATAACCTTACTTGCTGCCACATATATATATATCTCAGTCAGAATTATTCTGGAATAGTGTGATGACTACGTTGTATGTCTAGGGTATGTGTATGATGAAGTGTAAGTCATAACAACAACAGACAGATAAACAATTTAATTTATTCCACCACACTTGACAACACTGTGACACTCACATACATAAAACACTCTACAAGGATATCTTAAAGGAGTCACTGATAACTTTTCAAATAACAATATGTATTCATTGCTGTCATGAATGAATATGTGTCCTGATTCAAATACAAAGGGAACCAGGAATCACAATCAATTTTAATTACAAGTTATATGTACAGAATTTATCAATATGAATATTGTAGTGACATATATTATTAAAAGTATCCTATGTGTGTCAGTTGTGTAGTAGTAATATGAGGTAATACTGGTTTTGTTTTGTTCAAGCTCTGTTGGTATTTGTCATCATGACTTCAATAGTTTGTCTTTATTGGAACTAGTATTGGAGATGTTCTCAGTTCCTGATATTAAAACAATTTACTTCCCCTCTTAAGTTTATGTTACAATGTTATTTTAAGATGGGGGTACATAATTTTGAGCTCAGCTGGCCACATCAGCTTATCTTGCGTGATGGCGGCAGGAAAGGACTCCTCTGCTCGATTTCTCCCCTGTGCTCTGGAGACACCTCACTGATAGCTAAATGGACCAAGGAGTATGCTGTCCGACTCTGGATTCAGCAAAGCTCTGACCAGGTGCTGCTCAATACCATCAAGACCACGGTCCCACAATTCATAGAATAAACACAGATACGTTGACTAGCAATGAATTCTGGCACAAATACTGGCACAAATTCCCATCTGCTTATGTTCCAGGCTTTTATTTAGCAAAAATATGAGCTGGCTTCAACGCACTGCTGCTTTATCAAGCTTATTTGAACTAGTGGTCTCGAACTAACGCTCCTAAGTGATTATATCAGCGAGTCTGGCCAATGGAGCCACGTTTCGACAAGTGTTTGAAAAAATTTTACCTTCCTACGTCTCCCCTAACAACCAAAGATAGTATTTATAGTCCGACCAATCGTGTTTAGTCTTATATTTGTTGCGCTCCAATCAATTTGGAGTTTACATGGTAGGCTATTTCCGTACGTAAGGTTTTTTTCAAACACGTTATAAAAAAATTTTATGAGCAGAAATGATTTCATGCTGTCAGGCATCCCCACTATTTTATTTTGGTTATAACTTGTTAATTCCTAGACTATTTGCGTAACGTTTTACATATTCGTTGTCAGCAAGCCCTAAGGAACCCAAATATACAAATTTAAAAGAGCTAAGTGGCTGCTTTCAAAATATGCAATTTCTTCTACCTTCTGTTTCGAAGATGTGCTGTCTGGGTACTGTAATGTTTTCAAACGTAAACCCATCTAATGTTATCTTTTCTAATAAGCGTTTTTCAGGATTTAAAAACCTAACTCTGGGAAGGTTAGTGTTTTTATCACTGTCCGTCCGAAAAAGTTAGTGCATGTGGCCTTACACGCGTGATAGTAGTAAGTGTGTATCGCGTTACGCTTGTTGGGGTGGCATTAATAGCGAGACGCGTGTTCAATTTTGCATGCGTTCCTGATTTTCAGCCCTCCCTTCTCTCTATCCTTTAGTCCATCTGTCTTTAGTTACGCCGTGTATAAAATGGAATGAATGAAATATTGAAATTAGGTCATTGATCAGCTTGGTATCTCAATGTTTTTGCAAGAAATACAGCACACGTTTTAATGTGTTGTGGAAACACTTGTATTTATGCAGTGGCTTATATTTAACGTGGAAACGTTACAATTTGCAGACGAAGCATAAAACAAAGGGGATTTCGAGTACTGTCATTGTGACAGCACTGTTCTTTACCATTCTTCTTCCTTTCTTTATTATATGTATTTATTAGGCTTTATATTTACTTGATAATTTATATATGTGGATTAGAATATTTCACGACAGTTGTAAACATTTCGGAGGAACGTAATGAATCCCTGAGTTGCCTCTTTGATTGAGGATATTCCGAATGTTTCATACAGGATAATAAGAAGATTATGGGATCCACTACGAAAACTCTGCTATCACCAGGTATATGTTATCTCCTCATAACGTACATTTTGAGGGAAATATAATGTTCTCTGGACATGTCATTGCGCAGACTCAGAGAAGAGAAATGGTGAATACGGGTTGCGAAGCAGCATTAAGACAAGCACTCACACTTGCGGCTGTTCAGTAACATAACCGAAATATATTATTGGTTGTAGAAGTCTGAGGCAGATTTCATGAGTAGTGCCTACTCTGAATGGACCCAACTACATAAAACCATGATAGCACCACAGCAGAGTAAAGTCAAGTTGACTTACATTTATCTATGTGTATATAGAATAAAGGACTGACATGGGATGTCTGTTTTAAGAGGGGAGGTGTCGTGAAATATTCTAATCCACATATATAAATTATCAGGTAAATATAAAGCCTAACAAATAAATTTAATAAAAGGAAGAAGAATGGTAAAGAACAGTGCTGTCACAATGACAGTACTCGAAATCCCCTTTGTTTTATGCTTCGTCTGCAAATTGTAACGTTTCCACGTTAAATATAAGCCACTGCATAAATACAAGCGTTTCCACAACACATTAAAACGGGTATTGCATTTCTAAGAAAAACATTGAGAGGCACTCTGCGTAATGACCTAAATTAATCCTAACATTAATTATACTACGTTACCAAAACGAACGAACAGATGGACTCAAATAGAAAGAGAGAGGGGCGAATGAAAGCAAGGCCACATGCACTAACTTTTTTTTCAGACGGACAGTGATAAAAACACTAACCTTCCCAGAGTTAGGTTTTAAAAACCTGGAAAACGCTTATTAGAAAAGATGACATTAGATGGGTTTACGTTTGAAAACATTACAGTACCCAGACAGCACATCTTCGAAACAGGAGGTAGAAGAAATTGCATATTTTGAACGCAGCCACTTAGCTCTTTTAAATTTGTATATTTGGGTTCCTTAGGGCTTGCTGACAAAGAATATGTAAAACGTTACGCAAATAGTCTAGGAATTACCAAATTATAACCAAAATAAAATAATGGGGGTGCCTGACAGCATGAAATCATTTCTGCTCATAAAATTTTTTTATAACGTGTTTGAAAAAACCTTACGTTACGGAAATAGCCTACCATGTTAACTCCAAATTGATTGGAGCGCAACAAATATAAGACTAAACACGATTGGTCGGGCTATAAATACTATCTTGTGTTGTTATGGGAAACGAATAGAAGGGGTACTTTTTTGAAAAGATGTGTGGACGTGGTTTCATTGGGTAGAGCTGCGAATATACTTGATTCAGAGCGTCTGTTCATTGCCACATCTTGTAATAAACCTACTAAGAAGCAGTACGTTGAGCACCAGTGTATATTTGTTATAAAATAAAGCCTGGGACATCGGCAGATCGGAGTTGTGCTATATTCATTGCCAGTCAACGAAACTGTTTATTATTCTATGAATTGTGGTAAGCTTGAAATATTCAATATCTTTTAATGAAAATTGAATGTAAATTGTTAATTTATGCCTGTATATATGTGTAGTTCAGTAGCGAACATGATGTAAAGCCTATAATGCTCCAGCCTGAACAGAAGGTGTCGGAGGAAAGTAAAACTGCATGGAATGGCCAAACAGTACACTGACACCTAGATTATTGATTAGACAGAAATAATGCTGGAATTGCAGAGGCGTAGTAACCATTAGGGAGGGAAATACTGGTATAAAATATTTCAGATGAAGCTGACAGTTGGCCTAACGCTCTGAACTCAATGTTTGTGATGTATTGTGCTCAGTGTAGAAAGAGAGTATAAATTAGTTATGACGTAGAAGGTACATCCTTCTTGTTTTCAGGGACAGTGGTCTTAAAGTTATTGAGCAGCACCTGGTCAGAGCTTTGCTGAAGCCAGAGGTGGACAGCATACTCCTTGGTCCATATAGCAACCAGTGGGGTGGCTCCAGAACTCATTGAGCAGAGGAGCCTTTTTCTGCAGTCATCACGCAAGATAAGAGAGTGTGGCCATGGAGCTTAACATTATGTACCCCCATCTTAAAATGACAGTGTAAAATACAATTAAGAGGGGAAATTAATTGTTTTAATATCAGGAACTGAGAACATCTCCAATACTAGTTCCAATAAAGACAAACTATTGAAGTCATGATGACAAATACCAACAGAGCTTGAACAAAACAAAACCAGTATTACCTCATATTACTACTACACCACTGACACACATAGGATACTATTAAAAATACATGTCACTACAAGATTCATATTGAGAAATTCTGTACATATAACTTGTAATTAAAATTGATTGTGATTCCTGGTTCCATTTGTATTTGAATCAGGACACATATTCATTCATGACAGCACTGAATACATATTGTTATTTGAAAAGTTATCAGTGACTCCTTTAAGATATCCTCGTAGAGTGTTTTATGTATGTGAGTGTCACAGTGTTGTCAAGTGTGGTGGAATAAATTAAATTGTTTATCTGTCTGTTGTTGTTATGACTTACACTTCATCATACACATACCCTAGACATATAACGTAGTCATCACACTATTCCAGAATAATTCTGACTGAGGTATACATATGTGGAAGCAAGTAAGGTTATCTATAATACACTACTCTTATTAAATATAGATACCTTCACAGCTGATCTCAGTCAGTACACTAAGTCCCCCTATAAACATTTATAACATCCCACTTTACCACACCAGGTCACTTCTTCCCATGAAGTTGATCGCCCCCCCACATCAGTACACCTCCACCACCATGTGGAGGAGCCTCACCAACGCTGTTCTGGGCGTAGCGCTCATGGACTCTGCGGTAAGCTCTTCTCCGTCTGTGAACAATTTAATTGGTATTGGTTGTCCTGCACATGTGATACATAATGCTGTGCAGATTGCTGCGGATTGCTTACCTATTGATCTTAAGTTAATAATTAACAAGATTTACCAGCATTTCCACATTTATTGTGTACGAGTTGAGGAACTCAAATCATTTTGCGAATTCACCAATGCAGAATATAAAACTGTTTTGGGTAACAGCAAGACAAGATGGCTCTCTCTCTTGCCTGCAGTCCAGAGAGTTATTGACATTTTCCCTGCATTGAAGTCATATTTCCTTTCCATTCACAAATGTCCTACCAGTCTCAAAAATTTCTTTGAAAATCCACTTTCAATTACACTCCTGCATTTCATTGCCAGCCAGTTAAAAACCTTTTCTGATACCATCAAATGTGTTGAAAAGCAAGAGACAACAGTAATTGAAGTGAAGGATGAAGTAAACAAACTGGTGGAAAAATTAAACTACAGGAAGGCAGAAAAGTTTCTTACTACTACTGTGAGAAATGAGTTGCAAGAATTAGAAAAAGAAGGACACATAACAGTTGAAAAGTTTCAAAGCTATGCAGTAGATTTCTATGACACCTGCATTGAACATATTCAGGAGTGGTGTACACCATTTCTTACGCCTCTTCAGTCTATGGATTCTAGAAAGGAGTCTGTGACTTGGAAGAACATCCAAGAAAGCTACATATTCATGAAGACAGTGTCACCAAATTTTACTGTGAATGAAGAGGACTTATTTGATGAGTTTGCATGTGTGAAAAAATATTGTGAAAGCAAATTTGATGTGTGGAGTGAACTGAAGGATCAAAGTGTCAGTGAAAAATGGTGTGAGATGTTTGCTCATTTTACAAAGCAGGATATAAATGCTGAGAACCTGAAATGCCTAGTTAGTTTTTGTTTGGCACTGCCAGGATCCAATGCAGCTGTTGAACGTGTTTTTTCATTAATAAATGCGCTTTGGACAGACGAAAAAAACAGACTTAAAATTGAGACAGTGAAAGCTTTAACCATTATAAAGACCCATTTTAAGGATTTCTCTTGTGCTGAGTTCTATGTCCAAATATCAGAAGAAGAAAAAACTTCTTGAACAGGCCCATAAATCTGATAAACATTCTGATGAATCTGAAATATAAACTTGACCATTGTGTATTTTTTAAAGGTGCGATTTTTCTAATTAAGTATGTTTGTAATTTAGAATTCTTTTTTAAAGTGGAAGTTGCGTTAGTTAATGTGTGTACTTTTATACCAGTATCTTATTTTAAGTGCAACATATAATACATAATAGATTTATTTGTGCTTTACCTTAATTTTTAACATGATCCGTTTTTTTGCAAAATGTCCCGGGTTTTTTAGGTAAAAATTTAGAAATGTCCCGGTTTTTAAACAAAACATTATGGGAACCCTAATGTAGTGGCAGTTCGTTGATGAACAGTGAGAAGAGTAGGGGTCCAAGAATAGAACCATGCGGTACTCCTGTATCTATCTTCGAGAAATCTGATGTCGAGTTGTTGTGGAGCACTAACTGTTGTCGATCTGCTAGAAATGATTTGATGAGAGAGAGAGAGAGAGAGAGAGAGAGAGAGAGAGAGAGAGAGAGAGAGAGAGAGAGAGAGAGAGAGAGAGAGAGCGCCAGAGCGAGCGAGAGAGAGCGAGAGAGAGCGAGAGAGAGCGAGAGCGAGCTTGCGTTAAGGATCCCGTTACACGCCCATTGAGGCATATTGAGAATATGGTGTAAAACCCATATTTTCTTGACCATCAGCACACTAGGGGTGATGTGGTCAGCATCACGCCGGCCGCCTTAACCTTCCCAGAAGTTGCTCTGGTACCCAATTGGGGCTAGGAGCCGTTTGCGGCCTAAAATAATCCCACATCATCTGGGGATCGAACCATAGACCACTGAGCTAGGAAGCAAGTGCACTAACCACTATGCTACCGCGGTTCCCCGAGCTTGCGTACTGCATAAAATTAAAAGTTGCCAGGGGAAGGTTTGCTAACTGAATTTATTTAGCATTTCTTTTTTTTCTAGGAAGGGGTACCATAGAGAAAAATAAAAATGAACATTGTTTTGACACCATCTTTACGTTATCAAGCCCAGAGCCAGAGACGTTTATTGAAGCCCTGCAGAGAAATGTACGGTGCTTGAAAATTATATCTCTGACAAAAATCAAGAAGAAATGTGCAGGTTTTTGTAACATAATACAGGCACATTCAGATTGCTTATTATTAGTAATTAAGATATTTCATTGTCGGTATTTGACTCATACAAACCGTATTCAACCCATGACAAGATGTAAAACGTAATAAATGTTGGTACTTGTCCTTCAAACTATGCGATCGGAGTGGCTCAGAGGTATGGCATCCGCCTTTAATTCTAAAGGTAGCGGGTTCGCTCCAAGCACAGGGTATATTATCTCCTGGGTAGTGAGATCGGATGCCTAGCCTTCTCGAATAAGGACGAAAAAATAGGAGATCCCGTGTGCAAGTTACGCACGTCAAAAATCCCGCGGCAATTGTATGTCGAAAAGAGTAGGCCATACGGCCGCTGCCCTGTCAAAATTATAAAAATTAGAAAACTTGCCCTTTACAAAAGTATTTACAGAATGTGTGATTCCAGTATACATACATTAGGATCCTCGCCGATGCTATGGAGTTCATGCACGGTACTGAGATCTTCCTTGTGTAATCTAAGGGAGGAGATCGGAGTACTGATGGAGTTGTCCGTATGCAATGAATACGGTCCTTAATACCAAACCAAACATATTACATGCACATTCGCTTTACTGATGATCTATAAATAAGTTATTTCATAGTCGGTAATTGACTCATGCAAACTGTGTTCAAGCCATGACAATATTTAAACCCTAATAAATGTTGGTAATTGTCGTTCAAGCTGTGTAGAGTTGTAAAACCGTGTTTTTAAATAATTTTTTTTTTCATTTTTATTGTTGTTTTGTTCCAATGATACAGTGAAGTGTAGTGAGGAGCTGAAGTTTGCATGCATCGCACTGGCAACTGTGAGCCTGTGTTGTTGTCTATCCATCTGCCCGTTGGTCTTTCCCGTGCTCTAAACCCAGATCTTCTGCTGTTGTAGGCACATAGCGATAATGTACGTTCTTTAATTTATGTTCTTTATAGAATAATATTCAGAATTCCCGTCATGCAACATGCTTAGTTGTAAGCATTAGTAAATATTATAGAAAGAATATAGAAAGTGTTAAGCAGGCTTCGAGGTCACTTTGTTGCATAAAATCATGTGCCTTCCTTAAAAAGTTCTCGTATGCCCTTATTTAAAACGAGAAAGAAAAAAACGAGACTAGAAGGTGAGCTTTTGAACATTGAAACCGGAGTACTAAAAAATAACGTGCTCCTAATTTGTATCCAGTCCACATCAGATTTGAAATTAGTGGACAATATTTTAAAATTTACCACAAGTTATCATAACATATTCAAATACGCGTATTTATCAAAGCTGGTTCAATAGTAGAGTCCGCTGGGAGGACAACATTAGACAATCTTTGAAGGACCGAGGACTAGAATGGAACCAGGCCAGGAGGAAGACAGCCGATAGGATAGTCTGGCGCTCTCTCTTCCAAACCTCTACACCTCACGGTAGAAAGGGAACGACTAAGTAAGTAAGGTTCAGTAGTTTTTAGTTGTTTCTTGCGACACACAGACGAACAGACACTACGAAATTAGAAAGTGTATAAAATACACACGGAAGGCTTTTCAAATCACTCGTCCATAGAAAAGCAGATATTAACAACAGCAACAAAATGGTAAGAAGGCAGTCAGGCCACCTATCATCATGTGCCTAGCATAACGAATCACTTGAATAAATAGAAGGGTCATGCCAAAGAAAGGATGGTTTGAAAGAGTTGCTGCATCACGCAAGGGAAACATCCCATTATCACCACTGCCATCCAGCTGGCCGAACGAAGTGATTGAATCATCTTAAGTCGTGAACTGTTATGTCGCGAACTCTAAAAGATTAGCATGAGTGATCGAATGGAGAAAGAGGCATTGAAAGGCACGTGAGAGAAAAAGTTAAAAAGAAAAATGAAAAAGCTAACATAAATAAATATGGTGGCAGAATACAAAAAACAGATGAACTGAAGAATTGCATCTGGCGGAGACATACACATCTGGGATAACAACAGAGGAGACTCATTAATTTGAACATATTAAATTGTGGTTGAGATCATAGAGTTCGGAGATCAAAAGTTAAGTAGTGAAGTTAATAGATGATTCAGCTTCCGAGAAATTCATATAATTGAAAGATGGTCGAATAGTGGGATAATGGTAGGAAATGGATTTTCCAAGAAAGCAGCTGGAAGGTTATGCCTCAGCATTGATTAGAACTTCCCATGGGGCTTAATGGTCAATGGTTAGATCGGCGTAGCAGTGAAGAGCTTAAGGTGGCTTTTAGTGGATGGTATTTTTTCAATCAAGGAACGGGTTTTGGTGGCGAAGAGAGGAAGCCACCATTGTATGTTCTGTATCGTTAACTTACCATTGATTTGTTCGGGAACAGACTGTGAGGAAATTGCGATCTGTCCATTGTTATCTTCATCCCCGTTTGTTCGCTGTTGAACGTAGCACCGGAGTTGTTATTCTTCTACGGGTTTCCATTTTTTACCTGCCCATCTTCCTGAGACCAATGTGGAACTGATAATAAGAACCAGACACGTGCCAGTGGAACAAGAGATGAGAAGAAGACGATGGCGATGGATATGACACACACTGAGGAAACCTGTTGATAGCATTACAAGGCAATCCTTGAACTGGAACCCCCAGAGCAAGAGAGGCAGATTTAGACCAAGAAGTACATGGAGAAGAGAGCTGGAAACAGAGGTGAAAATGATGAGGGGAACGTGGAAAGAACGTGAGATGATGGCACATGACAGGAGGACTTGGCGTGTGTTTGTTAAAGACCTATGCTCCTTGGGAGCGGAGGGTAATTAATATATCTTCCTGAGATTTGACCAATGAATCCCAGTTGCTTTGATTTCCTCTTCTTCTCCAGGTTCTCTTCTTTTCTTAAAACCGTGTTTTCCAGTCAAGAGCATGTCTGGCGTTATCTGATGGTTTTTGTTTTAGAGTATACGATATCCATCTCCGCTTTATCCTTTATATTCTAGAATTCTTTTTGGTTTTGTGTGTGTGTGTGTGCCTATTTCTGGCTTCAGTGGGTCTACTTTTATGATTCCATTCAGGCTTCACCTATAGAGACATCTTTTGAAGAAGGTCAGAAGCCTAAATATGATATTCTTATAAATGATTTATTTCATGGGGAACGATGCCCCCAAGAGGGAGAACGGGGGATATTTGCTAAATAACTAAATATGCCTCTTGAAATATTCAATAAGAAGTAATGTCCGTGAAATAGTGTTCTATACAATAAAAGTGGAAGACCAATTGTCATTAATGATTACTTCTTTATATCGTTCACACTTTGCCGAAGGCAACAACCTATAGTAAGAGAATGTAGTTAGCAGGCAGTTATTGCAGCTCTGAGGTGGCTGTCTGAGACTCCCTCAACCAGGGAAGTTTTTTTGCCAGACTCTCACAGTCCATGCTTTGGAAGGTTCAAAATGGATGGCTACGGCATGAATGGAAAAACACCCATAGATACTCGGAATCTTCAGGAACTGGTGTGGATCTACGCTTCTAGTCATGCAGGTGTACGCGGTAATGAGAGAGCTCGCAGACTAGCATCGAGAGCGCCCATAGTGGGGACATTGGATTTGGATAAGGGAGGGATACTGAGGGCAATTAATAACCGCCTCTTAGAGAACAACACTGCAATAAATGAATCAACAAGGCTAAGATTGCTGGAATTTAGCATCAAACGTAAGGCTAGCAGGAATGAATTTATGAGACAAACATAAAAGGTATGTTATCAGGCACTCGTAGGAAATAAAGAAGTAGAACACTAGACAACAGAAAAACAACAGACATGAGTGGCTTACCCAGGATTCGAATCCTGAACCTTCCGTGCGGCAACCCCGCCTAGCTATGCAAGCGAATCACACTATCCTCCCTGCCATCTACGCATCACCAAAAAATGATGCTTCGATGACAGGTCATTAGTGCGAACCGCAAGACATAACGCCGGAAGTTTACCATGGGCAGTTCAGCCTATTAATGACGCAATCACTTCTGTTGTTCCCCTATTATACAGTACTACATTGAGATAGTAATCATTTCTGATCCTCCAGTGTTATTCTATGCAATAGAAAATGTCGAATATTTATTTTGCTTTTGGGGCATATGATAACAATAGAGAGTCCCTAAACCTGTTTTTACCTTTGTTGTATGCTGCTGTTTTCACAGACATTATCACTTTATTTCACTGTCTGGTGTGATCTGCTTGTTGAATTCCACTGCCCACTGCAATATATATGGGAATGAGAAGGCAGATAACACTTGCCAAAGATGGAGGAAGGAAAATCCAAATAGAAGACAGGGCTACATATGAAGAGATAAAAGCAATAACCAGAAATAACTCATCGTCATGTAGCATGTCCTATGCAGAACGTCGCTCTCATCACAGCCCGCCTGAAAGACTCGATCTCTAGCCAGCCTTCCTGCCTCATCCATTGCCGTATTCAAGGTGTCTTCAATGTCCTGTGTCCACCGTTGTCTTGGTCGGCCCGTGCCTCGCCTTCCAGGTACCATACCCTCCATCGCTCCTTTTTCTAAACCACTATAACGTTTAATGTGGCCAAAGTATTTCAGTTTCCGGGACATGATATTGTTTATGAGCCAGTTTTCCTCGATGTTCAAGTCGCGTAGGATGTCTATATTTTTCTTCTTCTTGGTCCAAGATATTCTGAGAATTTTTCTTTAACACTATGCTTCGAAAGATTCGATTTTGGTTTTCTTTAATGTATTATAACTATAGAGAAAATATACTGCAGAACTATACTATACATTACCAAGAAGAGATCAAGTGATAAATTTCGGACTAATGACCGGCCATTGCCGACTAAAATACCATCTGAACAAAAAATTGATAACCGGACAGACAGATATGAGTCTATGTAGGGAGGACAGACAGATATGGGTCCATGTAGGGAGGACAATCAAACAGTAGAACACGTACTCACAAACTGTCGACTCCACTAGACGAGCAGGTTGGCATTCTCCAAGTTGAGGGAGAAACTGTTTGGTGACGGGAAACGCCTGAGACGGACCGCCAGCTTTATATGAGAGATAGATGTGGTTATTTTAGAGCGAACGACGAAGAAGGAGGGGGAGAAAGAGGAGGAGAATTAGAAGGAAAAGGAGGAGGAGATAGAGGAGAGGGAGGAAGAGGAACAAAACGGAGGGGGGGGGGGATTCCATTATAACTTGTTTACAGTTTTACTGCTTTTCAAACTCTTACCCATATTATTCAGAAGTACCTTTCTTTTTTCCTTTAGTTTGAACACAAGGTCTTCATTGGTCCTTAAGAGCAGCTGATCGTCTGATGCGGACTTGTCCTCGTTGTTCCTACTCCCTCTACCTCTCCATCTGTCAACTTTACCAACCTTACTCCAGATTGTAGTTCTACATGTCCTAGACCAGTGCGAGTGGAACAAGAGATGAGAAGAAAACGTTGGCGATTTATAAGACTCACAGTGAGGAAACCTGATGACATGATAAGGCAGTCCTTGTCCTGGAGTCCACAGGGTATGAGAGATAGAGGCGGATAAAAAAAAAACACACAGGGAGGATAGAAATGGATGCAGAAATGAAAGAGATAAAGAAGTAATGTAAGGAACGTGAGCAGACGGCACAGGTCTGGAGGACTTGAATTGAATTAGCTGAAGGTCCGTGCTCCCTGAGAGGCTGAATGGTAATGATTGAATGAAAGAATGAATGAATGAACCAACTTCTGATTTTCAATGTCTTTTTATAATTCTGTCTTCCTGTCATTGGGCCTGCATTTATCTGTCTCTGTGTCTCTGTTTTTATTTGGTTAAGCGCTATTGCATGCTAAGCTGCCCTGTCAGAACTAATGTGATTAGGTGCTTTATCTCGCGTGCCTTCTTTTGGGGCACGCTACCCTCACTGTATTTTATTCGTAATTTTCCTTGCGCTGCACTTTCAGTTATTTCGTAACTGTTTTCTTAGACAGGGAATACATCATTATCGTTGACCTTGACCTGCCATTAGAGCATAGGCCTTCAACAAACAAGTCTTCATCTTGCGTGCCATCAGTTCCAGGTATTTCCGTGTATTCTTCATCCCTACCATTTCTGTTCTCAGTTGTCTTCTC
Source organism: Oreohelix idahoensis (assembly GCA_024509875.1). Lineage (NCBI taxonomy): Eukaryota > Metazoa > Mollusca > Gastropoda > Stylommatophora > Oreohelicidae > Oreohelix > Oreohelix idahoensis. The sequence continues at coordinate 114,792 of JAMPIV010010987.1, forward strand.
TGCGTGTTGTTTGGTCTCTCTCTACTTCGTTTACCCTAGAGATTCTAGAACAAGGAATGGCTTGCAATTCTTTCAACAGGTTTCCATAGTGTGTGCCCTGTCAATTGCCAGCATCTTATTCGCATCTCTTGTTCCACTGACACGTGTCTGATTCTTGTCATCAGTTCCACATTGGCGATCCTGTCATAACACTTCAATCCTTCTATTCTACGCAAGCACTCATTTATGAAAGTCTGTCACGTTCAAATAGCAGAAACGAACACAAACATACATAAAACACACACAGACAATTCATAAGCACTTTTTCGTGCTTTCTTTATTGCATATATCAACGTTTCCCAGCCTGTAATCCACCGTCCCTCAGGAATCAACGACACGGATTGAAGGGGTCCGCAATGTACTGAAGTAAAATATTACAAAATACAAAAAATAAAATCCACCGAAAAGCAACACAAAAACATGTCGCCATTTTGCAGCTTTCATAACGTAAGCGAATGTCAAGGTTTCTGTGTTACTGTCTTTTCTGTGCAGTGTAAGACTGAAGCGACAGTTAAGACATAAAAGGTCTGGACTCGCCACATTGATAATAATGAATATGATAACGGTCTCTACTCGGTGACTTCCTTGTAACAACTCAACAACAATTTTGAAGTAAAATTGTTACTCGCGTGAATGAACACATGACGTCACTTGGGGGCTCATTTAAGACACTATTTCAGGTCTTCCAATGGAAAAAAAAAATGATTGTATGAAAAACCATTCAAAGAGACTGAAAATTAACTGCTGGCCAATGAAAAAGGTCAGGTTCTTGAGATTATATTGTCTTCAATAGCTTTGGCAGACCTGCAACCCTTGTACCTAGATGTTTCTACAAGGGCAATAAGATACTTGGGGGCATTTTGCCACTACACACGTGTTTTTCGGCTGTCGGCTATTATGAAAAATAAATATAAGAACTGACATAACCTAGAGCCAGTCCTGGAACTTAAAATATCGTCTTTGGAAACATGTTCGGAAGCGTGCGGCTGCGAAACATCAACCATACACTGAGCTATTTACTGTTGTGGCGAGTTTGCCGGAGAGGTTATTGATGTTACCAAACTACGTGTACTCGGAGTGAGGTCAAGCTATGTAAGTCCCTGAGTCTAATTGTTGATGATGATGTATTCTCAGGGTACCTATCCGCTACCTCTCTAAGATCTCACTCCGGGAAATATTTTATGATATTGTTATGTGTTTTATATGGCTACGTGTCTAGGGTAATGTAAGTATAGTGATAAGTGCATCAAACAAACACAACTGTAACTCAATGAAATTGAATTAAGTAAGGCTGTTGTTAAGTTTAGTTGAATATATTACAATTTTAATTTCCTGTCCCTTAAATCTTTTTGGGGCAGGAATGGGTAAAAATGAAGAGAACTGTATTTACATATAATAAATAATTAAGGAGGAATCTTTGTCCCTATCTTGATAATACACAAGTGTCACTGTAGGTGTATAACACAGACTGATGTAGTACTGTCTAAAAGTGAGAGTCAATGGTGGGAGGGACTATTTCTGTCATCACGCCCACAAAATTGAAAGTTCACGTGTGGCAATTTTTAATGAATGAGTCTTCAGAGCCCACGTAAGGGGACTTCACCTGATGTTTCTATTTGACGTAGGTTTCAGTAGATCATAGAAATTTTCAGCATAAGGTCTTTCTTAGGCCATAAAATGTAGCAGACAGCTTTGTTGAGGTTTTCTCTTTCTCCAGTTCTGTCTTCACAAGGTTTTCTGCCACCAACTGGTAACAGGCAATATAACCCGCAATCAATGAAATATTTCACACAAAGGTAAGATTAACTGGCAATCAATGGCACAGGTGCAGATCGCCGTCGCCCAGACCGCAAAGGCATTAAGGTCACAACTGCTATGCGTCTGATCTTAATCTACTATGTTGAAATATTTTTCTCAAGTGGCAGCGTATTCTGGTAACGCGTTAGTTTTATCCCCCCTCACCTAAACTATCATTAACCAATCAAACGAGTCAAGCAAATTTGACTGTTCAAAAACGCGTCCCCTAAAATGTAACTTTCGAAGACTTTCAAAATTGAGCAGTTCCCCAGTCTGTTTGTATGTCTGTCTCAATTTTTATTTTCTTCACTATCTCGGTTATTATTGGGTCGATTTCAATTTTTAAAAGTGATTCTTAAACAGCCCTTTGGCCTCTATCATCCTATCTAGTTTTTATCTAACTCTTCTTCATCGTTTTCATCTATGTAATTTTTCTCTATATTTATTCTGAACCAAATACTTTTCTATAAGGCTAGATAATTTATTATAAGGAATAGTATGGTATTTTAATAAACAATATTATCGATATCCTTCAATATATCCATTTTATTTACCCTCTTTGTAAGTTGTCTAAGTTTCTCTCTTTTTCCTCTTTTCTACACAAATTTGGTTTTAGTTTCAGTTTCAAACGCATAAGTTAGCCTTGATTCTTGTCATTTTACTCCCCTCCTTTTCCTCTCTCCCTTTTTACAAGTCGAGGTATCAAGTGGCTCGTTGCGAAACTCTGCTAACGTTCTTTCTAAATATTGGTAAGGGTAGACTGTGTGCGGGGTTTAAAGGGGACGGGTAACTTATTTTGCGCTCGTCGTCAAAAGAAATTCAAGTCTTCGTTACTGAGTCACATAGAGACCGATTAAACCACTGTAGTTATTTATAGTTACAACCTTCACCAAATAATAGGGCGGGTGTGTATACGATTTGGGGAAGGGGTACCCTTTTTTCAAACTATGGTAATAGAAAAGTCAAGTATTGTCCAATTCTTAGCAGACGTTTGACCTTGCCCTTGGTAATTTTTAAATATAATAGTGGGGTTTATAGATTGTAATTTTACGTTACTAGCTTTTTGAATAGGGGAATTTGAGCGCGTAGTGACACATATACACTTTACGACAATTGTTCCAGTTTGTTCATGAACTATTGAGTCAATAAATAAAATTATTACGAAGTCACAATTTTAGAGGACCTGACTTTTAATAAATTGACATGTCTTTTTGTTGTGTAAGGGCAGAATGTTAGTTATGCGCGCAGACGGGACTGCGCTCCCAATTCTTAACCCTTTGAAAATAAAATTCATTCGTTCGTTCGTTCGGCCTCTCTCTCTCTCTCTCTCTCTGTCTCTCTATCTCTCTATATCTCTCTTTTTGAATACTTTCTGAATTCTGATTACATGCCCCCCTAATCGGATTATCTTTTCTTATAACATCAACTGTAGGTTCTAATGACGATGTTTGTACTTTTCAACATATGTTATGTCATGTTTATAAGTAATTAATGTTAATATGAGTGTGCAATATTATTATTTTACTTTACGTTGAAATTCTTGAAATTGATATGTAACATGCATATGAGAATACATGAATTCAATATGAAAGGTGAGCGAAAGGAAGGGCAGAATGTTAGACGGGCCTGTGTGCCCAATTCTCAACCCTTTGAAAATAAAGTTCATTCGTTCGTTCGTTCTCTCTGTATATATATATATATATATATATATATATATATATATATATATATATATATATATCTATATATATATATATATATATATATATATATATATATATATATATATATTTACATACATACACACATATACACATATACATATACAACATACCTAATGTAATGCTAATCCTGGAAATTGCATTTCTCCTTATGGCGGCCACAAATGTATTTCAAGTTTGTTAAAGGGGATGCGACTTACAGAAGGTTTTAGAACCGCTGGCCTCCATCATGTCACTACAAGCTGCACGGTCTGTCAAATAGGCTTGGGGATATTATGTAATGTTATTATGTTTCCCATCACAATTCATAATCCAGGAATTGATTTTGTTTTCCCAACACGGCACACGAGAGTTCACGATTCTAGTGATAGGAAACTGTACAGAGAATTACAACATGAATTAATCTGATCATCAGAATTGGTCCGTCGGTAAGGACAAGTGTTAAGGGCCTTTTACCGTAACACTTTTAAGGGCGTGGGTCCACTTGTGTCACAAATCTCGAGAGTCCTCCTCCTGTTCCCTTTTTTTTCAGCCAGCAGTGGGAAATGAACCCGCTACACCTTGGTCGAAGTCCCTAAACTGGCTCTTCGCTCCTGACTTTATTCCTTCTGCGAACTTGAAGTTTAGAATGAATCTTCATACACAGTGCTAGTATTGATTTGGTTTTCTTTTGTTTGGTTTTAAGGACTATCTTCATTGCACACTTACAACTCCATCCGTGTTTCGATCTCCTCCCTTAGATCCCACAAGGAGGATCTCAGCACAGTGAACGAATTCCGTAGCACCGACGAGAATCCCAATGTGTGTATGTATGCTAGAATTGACGATTCTAAACTACACACTAAAATTGGTTATTTCACACTACTCCCTGCAGTTGAAGATCCTATACTACTGTCATGAGTTGGGTTAATGCATTTTGTTGAGTTTAGTAAAACTCTAGTGTACTGCAAGACAGACAGGAAGAACATACAGATCATTGCGTGATCTGGAGATTCTTAGGACAGCCTGGAGGAAAATCTATTAAAGTTATCTCTCTTTCCAAGCCCCCATTTGGACGGATTGGACAATTTATTTTACTCTCACTCCGCGACAACTACACACTATAGAATTGATCATAATACACTAACATGGTAATAGTAGTTCTATGGCAAATACTGCTGTAGAGTAGTGAAATGTTACAGACTTCACCATACCAGGTCCAACTTTATGAGGTGGGGGTGATGGGTTCCTTTTCTCGCTGCCTTTGTCTTCCTTATTTTGTGAGATACTCATTTACAGCTGGATAGACTAGTACGTGACGCTTCCAGGTTTCGATCCCGGAAGCAGGTAACTTTGCTGCGATAGGCAAACGCTCTAATGGCTTAGCCAAGCGGTCGCTCTCATCCTATAGTACTCAACGGAATTGATAATCCTGTACTACACACTGTAATTGATAATTCTATAATACACATTAGAATTGATAATAAAAGAATACACACTAGAATTGATAATCCTGTACTACACATTGTAATTGATAATTCTGTAATACATATTAGAATTGATAATAAAAGAATACATACTAGAATCGATAATCCTGTACTACACACTGTAATAGACAGTCCTGTAATACACATTAGAATTGATAATCATGGAATATACACTAGAATTAATAATTCTGTACTACACTCTGTAATTGATAATCATGTAATGCACATTAGAATTGATAATCATCGAATACACACTAGAATTGATAATTCTGACCTACACACTGTAATTAGTAATCCTGTAATAATCATTAGAATTGATAATCATGTAATACACACTAGAATTGATAATCTTGTACTACACACTAGAATTAAAAATTCTGTACAACAAAATATTGTTTACTTGAATTACCTTCGTGGTGCATTAAAATCAGTGGGGCTATAGTACAAATGACACGTAATAAACATGCATAATGCAAAAGAATATTAAAAATGTGTTAAATTGGTACTTTTTTATGTTCGAACTTAATATGGCACAATTACTCAAAATGCATACTCTGTGCAATATTTCTACTAGTGATATTTAGAGCGTGCTTCTCGAGGCTAAAATATCGGGTTCAAAACCTGGTTGCGTCACGTTCGAATCTACCCACCCGAACAGCTACAACGGCAGCGGGAATAAGAACCGGTCACCCCCACCTCATAAAGCTGAGACCTAGTAATGTGAAGTCACCAGTCTCCTACAGCAGTGTCTGCTATGTGACTCCTTGTAACTTCACCAAACAGCATAGCTAGGCGGGGTTGTCGCACGGAAGGTCTAGGGTTCGAATCCTGGGTAAGCCACTCATGTCTGTTGTTTTTCTGTTGTCTAGTGTTCTACTTGTTTATTTCCTACGAGTGCCTGATAACATACCTTTATGTTTGTCACATATTAATTTGCTGTTTACAGGCCTCGGGTTTCCCTTCCTTATGTGTTATAAATGATGAGCTAAAAGCTGTTTTCTTTGAAGTGAGTTTAACATTTCAGTAAAATATAATTTAGTTTTAATATTCCATTAATCTATCGGTGGAGTTGCAAGAAGCAGATGGTGCGGCAAAGACATAAGTTACACATTAATAAATCAATAACCTTTAGCTCCCCAAGGAGCATAGGACCTTCAACAAACACAAGTCCTCCTGTCGTGTGCCAAGAGCTCAAGTTCTTTCCACGTTTTCCTCATCAGTTTCACTTCTGTCTTAAGCTCTCTTCTCCATGCGTTTTTTTTAAATCTACCTCTGTGTGAGATGTATTGCAGTAGTGGTCCAACAGGGGCTAAAACTCAAGAGTATTTATTATTGGCTTCATTGGAGTCTATCTTTACACAAGATTACTCTTGGCAGAAATGTAGATAAAAGAGTAGTAAAGTTTCTATCACCTGGGAGTCTTTACAAGATATTCAGATAAGCGAAAACAATGCTGGCTGTTGATGAGCACGTTAATTCTATAATCTGCCGACACCTTTTATAAAGAATTTAAGCAATGGTTTATTTTAGCTCGTTAAGGCCCCACCCCTGAGTTAATCAGTGGAATTATTATTATAATGTATAGCTCTGTTTAGAGTGTGTGTTTAGTAACTTTGACTGAGACAAATATGTAGTACATTTAAAATGATTTAATCGAAGTTAAATTTGTATAATTACAAATAACAAAATTTAATAATCACCTTAAGTTTAACAGTTTAAAAGAAAGGAATAATAGTTAGTTACAAAATAAAGTTTTCATCACTCTGGTGATGGTTTTTGGATAAGAAGTTGAAGTGGTACATATAGGTTAACTTAGCTGCCAATGATGATTCTAATCCTCTTCCTGATGGGTAGGTTTTCTGTACACTGCTGTCACTCGTCTCTGGTCAAAGTTCAGGGTCCGCAAGTTCCCAGAACGTCAAGGAGTAACGGCTAAGCTGATCTATAAGACCCTCTTATGATGGCGTCTCGCACAACGTCAGTCCACTTCTACCTTCACTTGGTTCCAGAGAAAGTACTTTCTGCTAGTACCACCAATAACTGATAATAGAAATAGAAACGAAACGCTCTTCTGAGTATTGCGTTTTCCCGACACATATTTATGCCCAGGCCCCCCCCCCCCCCCCCCCCCCCCCCCCTTTTCTTCTACTCTACCATCCCATGTCAGAATTTACCCTCGATGAGAATTAAATTTAATCCCTCGGAATAACACTTCCTTTACATTTAAACTGAACAGCTTTAGCTTTACATTACATTTAAATGAAAAAGTTAAACGTACAGATATAATATGTTTTACATTTACATCTCCACTGTTTGAAAAGTGTTCACAATATAAATTCATTTATGTTTCATTTACATTTACACTTGTGGAAAAGTTTGAAACTTCTATTAATTTTAACATGAATATGTTTTTTCGTTTACATTTACACTGAGTGAAAAGCTTTGAAACTAAGTATTATTCTTAGAATGTACATCATTTCTTTCATCTTTCCCTCCCTGCTCCATAGGGGACCTGGAACTACTTTATGCTTTTTAGTTCTCTTTACGAAACTTTCAATAAAGCAATCACCAGCCGTGCAGTGGTGGTTCATGAATCATCATTCTGTAAGCTGAGGTTGCCAGCCTCAAATGACTTTGACATCCAATAGCGCTTGTTACAATGCTAGAGATTTCCTGGGCTGTTTTTTGTAAGTCCTTTTGGAATACTCTGATGAAAGGTCCAGTCAGATAAAAAGAAATATTAATCTAGTCTTCACTCTGGCAAGGTCTGATGTTGTCTTGGCGAGCATGAAATTCTTAGTGAAATAAAACTGCGAAATGATCAGACTATGTTCCTATCTTCCCAAGCGTTCGTTTGTTATGGAGTTAAATAAACGCTCCAATCATATTCAAACAGGTCCGACATGGAAAAATTTTGCAAAGGTCACGTCTCCCATATATGGTAATATGACAGATCGGGGAATTCACATGACAACATGTGTTCGAGATGTAGCAATCTTACTGTTATCTAAAGCCATCTTGTCATCCATGTCGGTCTGTAAGTTGTCTCCTCTCTTCCAAGCTTTAGTGATGCGTGCACCCGTGTCTTATCAGTGATTACGTCGATAGCGCTGGCCGATGTACGTGTTAATCTGTCACGCCTATAACGAACAAATCTGGGTAGCGCCAAGCACATGTGATTATTATCACTTACAGGGTGATTTGATAAAATCGAATGATTTGATAAAATCAAATATCTGCTACTTAGCAGAAAAATAAAGAAAGAAAGAAAGAAAGAAAAGTGCGATATTTGAGAGCACATAATAAAAATCAGTACCACAAATGTACCGATACTGCCGGAGAGAAACAAAGATCGCGAAGAGGTCGTCCATTTCGTCACACTCTACCTCTCTTTCCCTGGGGATTCCAGAACAACGACTGCCTTGTAATACTATCAACAGGTCTCCCCAGTGTGTATCCTATCCACTGCCAGCGTCTTCTTCTCATCTCTTGTTCCACTGGCACTTGTCTGGATCTTGCCATCGGTTCCACATTTCCGACTTTGTCATAGCAATTCAATCCTTCTGTTCTACGCAAGCACTAATTTATGAATGTCTGTAACTTTCTTGTTGCGTTTTTTGTTGTTCTCCATGTTTCAGAGCCACACAATAGGACTGACTTGACATTTGAGTTGAAGATTCTGTTTTTCGTGTTGGACTTGATTTCTCTTGATCTCCACATGTTTCGCAATGCAACGAAAGCTCCTCTTGCTTTTTGTGTTCTTATTTTGATATCATTGTCTGTCCCTCCAACTTTGTCCAGGCTAAATTTATTCCAAATTCCAGAGACACAATTTAACCAAGGTCGATCTTTATGAGAGCTAAGTGCTTCTAAAGTAGATTCCGAAGGATCGTGGGCTGCATGCCGCTGCTTTAGAGCGTCCTTACTTACTTAGTCGTTCCCCTTCTACCGTGAGGTGTAGAGGTTTGGAAGAGAGAGCGCCAGACTATCCTATCGGCTGTCTTCCTTCTGCCCTGGTTCCATTCTAGTCCTCGGTCTTTCAAAGATTGTCTAATGTTGTCCTCCCAGCGGACTCTGGGTAGTCCTGGAGATCTGGATCCCTGGCTCTTAGTTTCCCATGCTTGTCGTGGTAGCCGATCTTCTCCCATTCTGCAGACATGGTCAAACCATCTTAGTTGGGACTGTTCTACTTGGGTCTGCAGGGGGTGGGATTTCAGGCCTTGACGTATCGTCTGGTTGCGGACCATGTCTCTGTCTTGTACTACAGCGCACTAAAAAGTTTTATCTACTCATTGTCTTTCGACAGTTTCTGATGCATGTCGTAAAAGACGATTATGTGCAATGTAAAACACATTAAAAAAAAAAAAATTTTGCCTCGTCTTGGCGAGGCGCGTCCCGTTCAACCTAGTGCTCCTAGATTCATATAGAGTTACGACAACTAAAATTTGGCCGCCATTTTCTGTCGAACCCGTAGTGCAGGCAAATGGACCCGATCATGAGTTTCGGACCCAATTTGCATTTTCGTTTAGGTTAGCTAATAATCTGAAATAAAATTAGATGCAAATACAGTAGCACATATTTGTACTATTATTTGTATTTGAAGTAACAAAACAAAAAAGAAGAAAACTAGTTTACTTACCGGTTTATTGAAAAGAATCAGTAGCGTGGATTTTTAACACATACTCCGTTGAATTTTATATTCCGTTAGAATTCCACTATTTAGCAACAAATATTCCGTTAGAATTGCAACACTTAGGAAAAAAACATACTCCCATCGAATTGAACTATTTACCTAGTTTGAAATGTGGAAACTGGCGAATGACTGTTGTAGACACTGACAGTTTTACTAGACCAGATGATCACAACAGTTTATGTTTTCATTAAAAATGCGACTATGTACAGATAGTTTTAACAAAATCTAATTACATATTTTGGACCGGAGATTTTATTATAGTTTTATTATATAATTATTTTATATAATTTTATTATTATTGTATATATATATATATATATATATATATATATATATATATATATCTATATATATATATATATATATATATATATATATATATATATATATATATATATATATATATATATAACAATAATATTATATAATTTATTATATAATGTTATATAATTTTATTATAATTAAAAAATATTAATAAAAATATACAATTCTATTACCTATCATTTTAAATTATATAAATTTAAATTATATAATTATAAAATAATAATAATTATATAATTTATATTATATAATTTATATTATATATATATATATATATATATATATATTTATATTTATATTTATATTTATATTTATATTTATATTTATATTTATTTATATTTATATTTATTTATTTGTATTTATATATATTTATATATTTATTTATTTATATATTTATATATTTATTTATTTATTTATTTATTTATATATTTATTTATTTATAATCTTATAAATATAGAAGAGGTGTTAAGAATAGACAGACCTAGGGAACTGCATAATATAGTCAAACAATATTTATCACGAACAAATGTTAATATTAGTGTCTGGGAATGTGAAGGTCTGATGCTGTTCTTACAATGCATATGACTTTTAACAGATGAAAGTCAATTAAATATCTGTTAAAGTCAGTTATATAACTGGAACCACCAGGCCTTTACACCCCTCCATTTTAATATAATTCTTGTTCAGAGTTTCTTCTTGATTTTGTTTATTTTTTGTTTATTTATTTAACGTATTAGCATAATTGTGATTGTCCCTATTTACAATGATTTGACAAATGTGATGCCACTTTCTCATCGGCAGTTGTTCATATTATTTGGTATTGAAAACAATATATATCCTAATTATAACCCATCAGAGGTTGAACGGGATATTTTTCTTCATTAATTTAAAAAAAAAAAAAAATCTTACTCGACGCTTATTCCAGCTACTAACCCTAGTATTGTCGACAAAAAATGGCGTCCACGTCGTTCAGCCTCGTTTTCGATTCTGACGTAGTTGTCATAACTCTATAAAGGGGCACTAGTTCAACCTAGCCGGTTACATTAGGGCGCATGTCCAAATACAAAAGATCTTTAGGGCTGGAGAATAAGTTATGTGTTAGTTATTGTAAAACACATTGTTAGCCGCAAGCTCATTTGAATGCTTCATCCAGTAGACCAGCTGTACTAGCTGTTCCATAAAAAGCGAAACAAAAAAGTTAGAAGATAGATAGATATGAACGACGAATGAACGGACAGACAGACATAAAGAGAAAGAACAGAAAAACGAAAGAAAATGAATTATTGTCAGGTAATTAAAGTACAAAGGTAGCAAAACACCACAGACCCCCACACGACATTACAATGAGTCTGACTGTGAGGTTGTCATTAATCAGGTGCTATATCTGGACCAGGGTTGCTTAATCTGTGATCCATGGACCCCCCTATTTGAACATGTACCCTAATATAACCGACGAGGTTGAAGGGGACGCGACTCACCAAAACGAGGCAAAATTTTATTTTTTAAAAAGAAAGTGTGACTATTTTTAAGCGTAATGATTTTTCTGTGTAATAAAATTTATTATTTGTGAGTAGAATTGTCATGCATTGAGGCATATCTGGAGTCATCCTTAAATAACCACCAGCTAAGCACATTGCTATAGTAAAGAGATGTGGAAGTGAACCTCTGTCTGTCAGGTTAATTACACCCTTATTGACTCTTGAAACCATCCATACACCTTCAGGGATTATACCTGTGGTGAAAAAATGTTAAAAAAAAACCCAGCATTGCACACTAAGCTTGGAGGAGTCAGTTGAGACCCAGGCGTAAGTCTTTGGCTTTTACCTGGTTGGCTGCATGCAGGAAAATCTCACCATGGACCCTTGATAGGCAGGAGAAGCTAAGATGTGGCTCTGTGTAGGACGTGACAATTTCTTGGAAAAGCCCAGAACCAGAGCACATATTTTAACTCTGTATATTTGGAGAGCTCCCTTGGATGGCGGGGAATGCACATTATGCCACGCGCTTCTTACTCCTAGCTTGGGACCAGATGTGACGATCCTTTAAATGCAAGCCAAGCTGGAGAAACTGGAACTCATGACTTCAACTCAACACGTTTCGGAATGGCAGAAAATCCACATCGAAAAGCCTAAATCTACAGTGTAGACAAGGAGTCTTCAACTTGATATTGGCTGCAAAAGAGCGAGATGTTCAGCAGCCATAGTTAAACAACAGCAGCAACAACAAACATGTCGAATTTTTCGTTACGTCTTTCTGTACATATTTTATAAGAAGGAGTCCGTAGTCTTTTGCTGAACATCTGAGGGGTCCATGGCACACAACAGGTTAAGAACCCCTGACATAAACCTTGCTAACAGCCTCCGTGTCTCATTGGTGGTCTTAGACCACTTGTGGACCGAATATATTGAGAGCTGTTGTCGAATCGATCCAGTCCTTCAGCTTGATGGCTTGAGCGAGCCCGGAGGGTGTACATCAGTGCCGGGCGATAGTATTTATATGTCTACAACACAGAGTATCGTTAAAAGCAATAATAATAAGAACCAGTTTATGATTTCATACCGAGTCTGCGTCGTTATTTTATTGACGTAATGCGTCGACAATAATGTTACTAATAAACTTGGATTACACGAGTACGTATCGCAGCCGGACGAAGTAGGAAAGGACATAATCGATTGTGTCCTTAATCCAGCAATCGCTCTTATGATAGAATGAAAAGGGCAACTTTACTAGATCGTGAGAAGATAGATGTCAACATATTCATCAGACAGTCCTTCCTAATAATAATTTTAAACAATAAGAATGGGTGCGCATCTCATGGAAAGAGGAGAAGACAAATAAAAACGTCTTGGATAATGAACGAATGTAAAGAGAATTAATGAAGGAGACCAAAATCAGACAGATAAAATTATTTTGGCCATATAAAAAGGGATAACACCTTCCTGGAGACCATTATGATGGCAGAAAGAATTGAAGGCAAACGTACAAGAGGGAGACAGAGCTATAAGTGGGAAGATAAAATCAAGAGATGGACAGGAAAGAGTCTATCAGAGTGCACCATCAAGACAAGAGACAGAAGGCGATGGAGGTCCATTGCAACCGACAGATAATCGCTTCCCAATTACTCTAGCCTACTGATTCATCTTATTCATTGTTGAAGTTAAAGATCTTGACGTTATGTCTTGCTTTCCTTCAAACTATACCTATTCGTCGTTTTCGTTGCCATCGTTACTCGTGCGCAGCAGCACAACAGCTAAACCTCTACATTTAAATATGTCCCTAAAGCAGTACACATGATATTCCGGTCGTCACATTCACATTTCTCCTGAAGCGGTACACGTATATTATGGTAGCCAGACTCCCGGTTGCTTCTAAATCATTACGCAAGGTATCCTAGACGTCACAATCCAGTTGCTCATAAAACGATACATATGGGAGCCGCGCTGGTGTAGTGGTTACCAAACTGCGCTGGCGACCGGGTGACCCAGGATCAAACCCGGGCGAGGACATTTGAAGGTTTTTCGTCGACCGGGATTTGGACTGGATTAAACTCAAGCCCTGCCGAGGGCTTATGAAGATCTGTCATTGAATAGGGACTGACGGCTCCTGATCCGACCCAGCTCTAATGGGTACCTCCGAAATCGGCGAGTATCTGCCTGAATGGCGAGGGACACCTGTCTCTGTACAAGAAAAAAAAAAAGGATACTCACGTAAAAATCAGTCTCAGGTTAGACATACTAACTGAGATTTCGCCTCGAGTAATAGCGGGCGTACGCAAAAAAAAAAAAAAAAAAAATGACATTCCAGACGTCACAATCCAGTTGCTCATAAAACAGTACATGTGACATTCCAGTCGCCACATTCTCGGTGCTTCATTAACAGCATAGCATAGTTTAGTAGCTGATAGACCACGTGTTTAGGGTGAACAGTGCGCGCTTCGTCAACACGAAGCAAACCTCCTTTTTTTAAATGCATATAATATCAACCTTTTAAAATCACATGTTAATGTACATATTTTCAAGCACACAGTAGATTATGTCATACAAGAATGTCGAATCCACGAGAGACGGTGACTGACAGCTTGGCTTTCGCCAGTTCCTTTGAGGTAAAGTCAGTATTGCGGTGAGGCAAGCTAACTGTATGAGAGAAATGAAAGTTGTTATATGAGAGCGACGAGATAAGCCTGAGACAGGCCGCCAACTTTGAGAAAAACCTATGTGGTTATATGTGTTGTGCGTGAATAAGAAAGTTCTGGCACTTGTTAGGTTAGGACCGCCTCCTATCTTATTCTTGACTTTTCCCCCACAAATTTCTTCTCTTTAATGGCTCCTACAAGCGTCATTTGTGAGCTTAGTCTGTCACTCTCACGTTGGACAGACTAAAATTCCTTCCCAGAGGCGGCTAAATCTATTTTGACTTTAATTCTGGTCGGCAGAAATTCTCTTAAGGCTTTGATTCTAAGAGCAGCCAGGAAACTCAAGGAAGTGACCTTTTTACTTTTATGTGACCGAACGAGGAAGCAGGTCATCCGTCTGTGGTCGTTTTTATTACGCCATCTCTTTTATCCCGGGGACGCACTGGAGTAAACTTTCCCTCGTCCTTACGAGATCTTTTGTCTCTTTTACGCGTGTGTTGGCCGCTAAGAATCTTTGCCAGTAGACTTAAGTCTACTATAAATTAGGCGACTCACTTTTTCACATGCTTCTGTCACCTGGAAATCTCTGACTGTAGAGTGGGAAGCTGTCCAATAGTGCTGCCGACCAGCTACACTGTGTCGTAGATGAAATTCTTTACATATCCTGAAGCTCCTATAAACTGCCAGGAGAAAACTGGCTTATTAAGTCTCCGGCTGATTTCGCCTTTCCTGGTTTGTTCCTGATTTACCACTACATTCCTGCATTTGATTACTGTACAACCAAAAGTCGCGATATCTGGATTTGTTATAGCGACCATTTAATTGCTGACTAGCTCGCATTTTGCTAACAGTTTGCTGCTCAGATCTTCAACGTGGAGTAATATTCCTATAGTATCCACTGCTGGTACCTTGCTCCAGCTGCATACCAGTGAAAGAGAGCCGAGAATCATTCTAAGCTCACCTATCTTCGGGAACGCGCGTCAGCTCTGACTCGTCCCAGCACACGCGCAATCGCATTGTGACTGACCAGCGTCATTGGTCAATCATATTGTCACGACTGGTGAATAGAGTCAGTCTGCGACCAGACACAAATCTGAGACCTAGGAGTAGGGCGCGGTGCCTACACAACTTGTTTTTTAGCCTGCCTAACACTTTGGATACCGGGTTACCTTAACATCTGTGTTACCTGTGGATGGTATTTCCCACTGAAGTCTGCATTTTATGGATTTAACTGTTATTTTCACAACTCACCGGAGAAGAGAAAAAGGAGAGAATAGTCCTCCATTGTGAGGATACTATATAACAGGAAGAAAAAAGGACTCAGAGACTCAGGGTCATTGACACTTGGGGTAGGGGTTACTTAGCTGTAGGGTGGGGTCTGTGTTTGTGTTTTGGGTTGTCAGAAAGACAATTTGCATACCACTTTGCTTTTACTACGTGGCCACATCAAGGTCGTTCCGCAGGAAATGGGGATCTTCGATGGGAGTAGTGTGTGATAGAGGGGTTTCTGTTAATCTTGCTGTGTGTTATCATTTCCATTTATCTGTCACTCTGGAGTGTTAACCAGAATTGCATTGTTGTTTCTTTGCGTGATATTGTTGTAATTGGGTTTCCCTGACTTCGTTCAGGTATAATCTTTATTTTTGTTTTCATATATATTTAATAAAAATAGATAAATATTAGCGGATCAGAATTCTCTTCCTACTTCTACCTGTTATTGTTGAATGTGAGGTCACTTGACGTGTACGTAGTCCTTACTCGTTGTATAACGTTACAACAAAAGAGTGGCGGATTGAGGCGTAGCATTGAAACATTGTCACTGAGTTGCAGGAGGTGATAGACATCATCATAACTTTACTCCTGACAGCTACATTTCACTCCAGTCACATTCTTCACTCAGTTCACATCTACCTTCTCAGTCTTCACTCAGACTTTTGACTGGTCGCAGACAGACTCTATTCACCACTCGTGACAATATGGGAGTGACATACAGAATCCTAAGATAGACTGCCAACTTTATGAGAGAAATAGATGTGATTATATCCCCGCAATTAGAGATGCCTGAGACAGACCGACACCTTTATGAAAGAAACAGATGTGCTTACGTAAATCTGATGACAGAAGTCTGCGACAGACCGCCAAATTTATGAAAGAGACAGATGTGGTTACGTGAGGCTGATGACAGAAGCCTGAGACAGACCACCAACTTTATGAAACAGATACATGTGGTTACGTGAGGCTGATGGCAGAAGCATGAGACAAACCGCCAACTTTATGGGAGAAATAGATATAATTATATGAGAGCTAACGACGAAAAATAAACTCAGATAAAGTTTATGACGTTGTTAGTTAAATGCCCAGAGAATTGTCATTTTTAAGCTCACCGTAAATTACCGTAAATTGTCGTAAATTGTATGATTATTACAAATGGTTCTAAACAGCTTATAATATTTTAAATGGAAACGAAGCACATTTTACGGAGCTTTGCGTATAATTCCGTAATTATCCGGAGCCAAAATCGATTAGATGCTGACCTAGAATAAACGTTTACTGATTCTGTTGAATAATATGTATATGTTTTCTTTCCTTTTTGGTATGATAATAAACTGCGAAAGAATAAATCTCCGAACAAAAATTCATGCAGATAAGATTTATTACAGTTTATTTTATTATGATTTTCTCCTGGCTACTAGGGGACATAACCTCTACACCTCACAGTAGAAGGGTAACGACTAAGTAAGTAAGTAAGTACTAGGGGACTATAAATAATTTAAAAAAATTTCCCCCTAATTTTAAATTGTCTTTTATGCTAGTCTGCTAATTTGATTCCTGGTCTTTCATACGTCTTTCTGATCTATCTATCTATCTATCTATCTATCTATCTATCTATCTATCTATCTATCTATCTATCTATCTATCTATCTATCTATCTATCTACCTATCTACCTATCTATCTATCTATCTATCTATCTATCTATCTATCTATCTATCTATCTATCTATCTATCTATCGGCGCATGCCTGCCTACCTGTCAGCTTGTGTCTTTTGCCTGCCTGCCAGCTTGCGTCTTCCTGCCTGTTTGTCTGCCTTCCTGTCAGCTTGGTTGTCTGCCTGCCTGTCAGCTTGGTTGTCTTCCTACTTGCCTGTGAGTTTGTCTTTCTACCTGCCTGCCAGCTTGCCTACCTGTCAGCATGTCTGTCTGTCAGCGTGTCTGCCTGCTTGTCTGCCGTAACCATGACATACTGATCTAAGTTATATTGTCATCATCATAGTCGTCATCATCATTATCATCGTCGTCGTCATGGTCGTCAATCATCAATACCTTTCTTCTCCCTGTGAGGCACATATCTCCTCAACAACAACAAAACATTCCAAGCTCTCCTCTGCTTGTCTCAGGATGTTAATTAACTCATCCCCCCTCCTCCCCCGGTGTAACTGGACAGCTCAACCCACGTATTTTATCGCCACAGTGTTCTACTGGCAGTGTCATAATATTTGAGTAGGTCGTTGTAATTGAGCATGATATTATTAATGTCTTTGATGTACTATCTAATTTCTTCGGAGTGAGACGCGTTCGAAAATAGGGAGAGAGGTGTGGTAGAGGGGGGATAGAGGTGGTGGAGAGAATGAACGAAAGAAGTACTTCATTTTCAATGGGTTGAGAGAGATAGAGAGAAAGAGAGAGAGAGAAAGGGGAGGGGGGAAATGATTGGTGTCACTAATAGTAAGAAGAATATCTGACAAAGAGAACGGTGCCAGACTAAGGCGGATAAAATAGATAGATAGATAGATAGATAGATAGATAGATAGATAGATAGATAGATAGATAGATAGATAGATAGATAGATAGATAGATAGATAGATAGATAGATAGATAGATAGATAGGTAGATAGGTAGGTAGGTAGGTAGGTAGGTAGGTAGGTAGGTAGGTAGATTAGCATAGATTATATTTGAATGGATAGGTGCATATATTGATGGATAGACAGACAGACAGTTGCTAGACAGACAGATGGTTGCCGTAAAGACAGGCAGAGTTTAGCCAGAAATATAGACAGGCAGTTGTTGCCAGACCGACAGACAGTTGCCAGAAAGACAGACAGTTGCCAGACAGACAGTTGCCAGACAGGCAGACAGTTGCCAAACAGAAAGACAGACAGTTGCCAGACAGACAGTTGCCGGAAAAACAGACAGACAGTTGCCAGAAAGACATACAGACAGTTTCTAGAAAGACAGACAGTTGCCAGAAAGACAGACAGACAGTTGCCAGAAAGACAGACACACAGTTACCAGAAAGACAGGCAGACAGTTGCCAGACCGGCAGACAGTTGCCAAAAAGACAGACAGACAGTTGCCAGAAAAACATACAGACAGTTGCCAGAAAGACAGACAGACAGTTGCCAGAAAATCAGACAGACAGTTGCCAGAAAGACATACAGACAGTTGCCAGAAAGACATACAGACAGTTGCCAGAAAGACAGACAGACAGTTGCCAGAAAGACATACAGACAGTTGCCAGAAAGACATACAGACAGTTGCCAGAAAGACAGGCAGACAGTTGCCAGACAGACAGACAGTTGCCAGAAAGACAGACAGACAGTTGCCAGAAAGACAGGCAGACAGTTGCCAGACAGGTAGACAGTTGCCAGACAGGCAGACAGTTGCCAGAAAGACAGACAGACAGTTGCCAAAAAGACAGACAGACAGTTGCCAGAAAGACAGACAGACAGTTGCCAAAAAGACAGACAGACAGTTGCCAGAAAGACAGACAGACAGTTGCCAGAAAGACAGGCAGACAGTTGCCAGACAGGCAGACAGTTGCCGGAAAGACAGACAGACAGTTGCCAAAAAGACAGACAGACAGTTGCCAGAAAGACATACAGACAGTTGCCAGAAAGACAGACAGACAGTTGCCAGAAAGACAGACAGACAGTTGCCAAAAAGACAGACAGACAGTTGCCAGAAAGACATACAGACAGTTGCCAGAAAGACAGACAGACAGTTGCCAGAAAGACAGACAGACAGTTGCCAGAAAGACATACAGACAGTTGCTAGAAAGACAGATAGACAGTTTCCAGAAAGACAGACAGTTTGGCCAGAAAGACAGACAGGCAGACAGAGTAATGATAGTATAGAGAAAACAAGACTGTCAGAGTGAGACTGAAGAATTTTCTTTTAAAAAAATTCAAGAGAGAGATAAAAGTGCAGGACAGAGAGGGGATGAGCTATGATCGAGAGATAGAAGATATGATAGAGAGAAAAAAGAAGATATCTTAGAGAGAGGGAGCTATGTTAGAAAAAAGAACGACTTATCGTACACAGAGAGAGAAAGAGCTATCACAGAGAGAGAGAGAGAGAGAGAGAGACAGACAGACAGACAGACAGACAGACAGAGAGAGAGACAGAGAGAGACAGACAGACAGACAGACAGACAGACAGACAAAATGAAAAAATATCAGAGAGAAAAGGAGCTATCATAGAGAGGGGGGGGGAGAAAAATATATCATAGAGAGAGGAGGAGCTATCATTGAGAGAGATAGAAAAGTAGCTTTGATAGAGAGAAAGATAAGGAGCTATAATAGAGTTAAAGAGAATAAAGCTATCATAGGAAAGAAGCTATGATAGATAGATAGATAGATAGAGAGAGAGAGAGAGAGAGAGAGAGAGAGAGAGAGAGAGAGAGAGAGAGAGAGAGAGAGAGAGAGAGAGAGAGAGAGAGAGAGAGAGAGAGAGAGAGAGAGAGAGAGAGACGGACGCTATGTTATCCAGAAACGAATATGAAGAACACGAAAGAAATATTTAAAAATACAATAATAATAGCCCACAAGAAAAATGCAAGTAATGTACACAATTAAGAAATTACTAAAGGAACGTATACTCAAATCTCTCCCTCTCACTTTCTCTCTCTCTTCTCTCTTTCACTCTCGCACTCTCGTAACTTATCTCCTCCAGACTAAAGTATATTTTGTTGTCAGAATTTCACAAACAAACACATTTATAACCTCATGTTTAGCAGTATCCAATGAAAATGTCCGACTCATTCATTATCGCTCCCCGCACGGATATTTCTGTTTGATATATCAATTGGTCGGCAGGAAATTAATATGGGAGCGGAGTAGACAATTTGTCAATGCCCAGTTTGGTAGCTGTCAGGAAAGTCTTTCTCGTGTTCGTCTTTCCTTCACACTTTTCTTTGATTATTCTAATTTCGTTCATCACCATCATCATGTAGAGCACTTCAGGTTCATCGCTGATGAGTGTAACTGTGGCAGCAGTGAAATTATTGCTGAAAGTCTGCTGGAAATGTGCCCAAGATACGAGGAAAAGAGAAAGCACATGTTGCTGTGACCAGTACCATTTCTGGACAAACTCGATGGGGATATCAGCAACTTCAAGCAACATATGCAAATTCTTCTTCTTCTTCCTCGTTCGTCCTGAAAAGGACGTTGGTTGCGTTGTGTCCGTTTACAGCGAAGCTGCGGTATTTGCGCCTTTCGGCCGACACATCCGACTTCAGCACGGCATTTTTTGGGACCGGGTTTGCCTTCCCTCTTCGATCCCTACTCTCTCAGCCAGACTGCAGTGATGCAGCCTGTTTCCAGGACCACCTCGTGGAGGTGGAGTAGGGTCTTGGTCAGCTCTGGTTCGCTGACCCTGACGCAGGCAGTCAAGCTATGGGTCGCTTACTGCATTCCTCACTTTTGATGCGTCTTGGTTCCCATATGCAAATTTGACTTCTGTAAGTGAGCTAAGAATAAGAGGCTGGCATTCTCATCATGTAAAAAAAATTGGTACAGAAATCACTTATGCAAGAGCATGCGAATTCTTGGAGGAGGAAAACATCTCTAGAACTCACAAGCCATAGATGTGGAAATGAAGCTAACATAAATAGATCTGAGACTAAGAAGAAAAAATCTCTAGAACTCACAAGCAATAGAAAAATGGAAATGGCTTTAACATAAATAGATAAGAGGTGAACAAGAAAAAATCTCTAGAACTTACAAGCAATAGAAGAATGGAAATGAAGCTAACATAAATAGATCTGATGCCAAGAAGAAAACATCCCTAGAACTCATAAACAATAGAACTAGAAAATTAGACAACAGAAAAACAACAGAAATGAGTGGCTTACAGGAGAATTTAACCCAGGACCTTCCGAATTGCACCACTGCCTAGCCACTGAAGCGAATCACACTATCCTCCCTGGCAACTAGGCACCACAAAAATAGTGCTTCGTAGACAGGGATCATTAGCACGATTTACAACACGTAACACCGGATATGTACCTAGGACTAGGCAGCCTAATTAATTCTCACGAGCACCTGAAACATTCCTTTATGTGTGTAATATTTATTTATTTACTGCTTGCATGCCTCGGGCTTCCCCTCTTTATTTTTACAAACAATGGAAGAATAGAAATGACGTTAACATAAATAGATCTGGGGCCAAGAAGAAAACATCTCTAGAACACACAAGCAACAGGTTAATGGAAGTTAAGCTCGCTGAAATAGATATCTTGATATCTTAGCTTGCTAAGAAGCAAACACCCGCTGCGGCGCACAAGCAGTAGATGGGTAGAAGTGAAACTAAGGGACATAGGGGATGAAATAGAAGGCGATTGATTGAAGGGAGTGGCAGATACATCGAGTAAACAAAATGACAACATACAAGACCCAATATACGTGCACTAGATGGGGAAAATATTTGTTGTTTACAATAATTCCTACGTAGATTCATGGCACAAGCAACACATTCAAAAGTATTCACTCTTCCAGGGATGACTAATAAGATAATGAGAACAAATGTGAACTATTATAACCAGATTGCACTGGAGATACATTCCCTATACGATGTGGAATATATATATATATATATATATATATATATATATATATATATATATATATATATATATATATATATATATATATATATATATATATATATATATATATATATATATATATATATATATATATATATATATATATATATAATCCCAGCTTTTTCTGTCACTAACGCTAAGGGATGCAACTTTGGTTGAAAGTTAGACATTAATTGTATTGTTTCCTTTATATGTACTCTCCCGAAAATAGTAACACTCGACAAAGAAAAATGCGCAAATGACGGTGTGCACACAAATATTTATAGAACTGTGGTGATGCACAGTGTTTTTTTTAAAATACTTTTGAATAACTAAAATTGCTGTTATGTATTGACGGGCTTTTACACTAGTATATATATATATACACACACACAAGGGGATTGACATAAGTCTTGGGCCTGACCATGAAGGAGTCACAGGAGGAAGATGAAACTTGGCACATTTAAAGTTCATCATATTTGCACTGAATGTGTAAAGTACACGTTTGTTTCTTCAATTGGTTTTCCCGCTACGGTGCACGGCGCAATGTACCCTATTGACCGGATCTGCAGCTCCAAAGATTTGACAAAACAATGAAAAAGAAGGAGGCCAGAGCTGTGATAAAATTTCTGATGTTTCAGGGAAAAACACCTAGAGAAATACACAGGGAGATGGAACCAGTGTTTCGTGATTCTTGTACTTCATATACTTCGGTAAAAAACTGGTGTCAACAGTTTAAGTGCGGCCGCTCAAATGTTGCTGATCTGCCAAGATCTGGTAGACCAGCCTCAGAGTGCAACGATGAAAATGCAACAAGAGTGAAGAAAATCATTGACCAGGATCGAAAAATGACAATTTTGGAGATAGCTAGTAGAGTAAAACTAAATGAAAGAACAGTTTATAGAATTTTACACAACAGACTGAACATGAGAAAAGTGTGTGCACGCTGGGTTCCGCGACTGTTGACACGTGAACAGAAGCAAACGAGGGTAAATTGCTGTCAACAGTTGCTCAAAAAGTGTCAGTCAAAAATTTTTTTGGAGACCATGGTGACAGTAGATAAGACTTGGGTACACCATTATGACCCCGAATCCAAAATTGCCAGCATGCAATGGAAAAGCCCGGGCTCCCCAACACCTGTCAAGCCGAGGGCGCAGAAATCTGCAGGAAAAGTGATGCTGACTGTTTTTTTGGGACGGCAAAGGTGTCCTTTTGAAAGATTATCTGCCTCGTGGCAACAGTTAATGGACAGTACTATGCAGATCTTCTCACCAAACTAAGAAAGGTTGTGACCAGGAAACGAGGGATAACGCGCACTCAAAATCTTCCTTTGCTTCAAGACAACGCGCCCTCTCACAAAGCACGGCTTGTGCAGCTAGCAGCCAACGATTTGAATATTGAAATTCTTCCACACCCACACTATTCTCCAGATTTGGCTCCATCAGACTTTTTTCTATTCCCAAATCTTAAAAAACAGCTAAAAGGAAATCATTTTGACAGCGATGAAGAGGTTATACCGGCATGTGATGACTGGTTTAGTTTGAAAAATAGGGTGTTCTACTCCCAAGGTCTTTTCAAGGTCAAGCAGAGATGGCAGAAGTGTGTCAATTCAGATGGTGGCTATATTGAAAAGGAATAAATACTATACAAAATTTCAGCTCTCTGTGACATGTCCTTCATGGTCAGGCCCAAGACTTATGTCAATCCTCTTGTGTGTGTGTATATATATATATATATATATATATATATATATATATGTATATATATGTATATGTATGTATTTATGTATGTATATATGTATATATATATATATATATATATTGGGGTTAGGGCAGAAGGGTGTAAGGGATAGTACCTCACGATGAGAGGCAGCCACATCCCTTTTGGGATGGCCTGGATCCTATTTGGTTCCCCCGCTTCTGCCCAGCTCACGTATGGCTCCCAGAGTCTGCTTGTGTACGGCAGCGCTACCCCTCGGGCAACGGCTTTGGCTAACCGGCTAAACTACGCTGAGCAAAGTGAAGAAGGGAGTCCGCCCCTCATTAGTACACACAGCTGCTGGCGGAAGAGATGGATGATCGATTTATTCGACAACGACTTTGAAGGCAGGAGCTGGCTCGGCCTGGTATCGGGCTTCAGGGCGCACCAGGGACCAAAGTTGATAAGCGGCCAGAACCGTTCAGAAAGCAGTGGCAAACTACTGAATGAATACTGCCAAGAAATCATGACAGCCAAGAATGATGAATCTTGAAACACAAAGATCTGAAGGTGTGGCCCCCAGGCCAGGCAGATCGACTATGCGAACTGGGGAAGAGAACGATGCCAGAGCAAGTACAAGTAATGGTGATGACGGCAAAAAACCTGACTGTGTTACTGCGGAAAGCCCTGACATCGGACTAAAGAAAAAATTAAGAATAGGCACGTGGAATGTAAGAAGCCAACATCAGGGAAAACTTTGTATGATTAGTAAAGAAATGGAAAGAACCAAAACAGACATACTGGGCATTTCTGAACATAGATGGGCCAGACAAAGTCATTTTATAACTCAAACAGGAGAGACCTTCATATACTCAGGGAAGGAAAAGGGCGGTCAGAGCGGGGTTGGTTTCCTCCTGACAAAGAAAGCATCTATAGCACTACTTGGATACAATCCGATTAGTGATCGACTTCTCATGATTAGACTCAAGAGAAAGAAAAGGAACATCACAATTTTACAAGTTTATGCACCCACATCTGCAGCAGATGATGATGAAATTGAGGAATTTTACAACAGTTTACAAGAGACTTTAGGGAAAGTGGAAAAAAGGGATATCATGATAATCATGGGCGACTTTAAC
Organism: Oreohelix idahoensis; assembly: GCA_024509875.1. Taxonomy (NCBI): domain Eukaryota; kingdom Metazoa; phylum Mollusca; class Gastropoda; order Stylommatophora; family Oreohelicidae; genus Oreohelix; species Oreohelix idahoensis. Next base: position 139,660 of record JAMPIV010010987.1, read on the forward strand.
GCGAAAGTTGGCATCGAAAGAACAGAGGAAGAGAAAAAGGTGCGAGGTCCATTCGGTATAGGACATAGAAACGAAAGAGGAGAAAAACTAATCGAATTCTGCTTAGAAAACAACCTCTCCATTACAAATACCCTATTTAGACAACATCCCAGAAGGCTCTATACATGGACCTCACCAGATGGCAACAGCAGGAATAAAATAGATTACATCTTGATACAACAAAGATGGAGGTAAAGTATATCATCTACAAAGACACTCCCAGGAGCAGATTGTGATTCAGATCATGAGCTACTAATTGCAGATTTTAAGTTAAAATTGAAAAAAATGATAAAAGGTGCTCGACCTCTCCGTCTCGATGTAAGCGCCATACCACCTGAATATAACATGGAAGTACAAAACAAATTCGAAGCACTGATGGCTGTACAAGAGGATATGACACCGGATGAGCTAGCCACACTTGCGAGAGATATTCTCATCACATCAGCAGAAAACATGATCCCTAGAAAAGTGCATAAGAAGCAGATATACATCACGGAGGAAACATTGAGGCCCATGGAGGAAAGAAGAAAATTAAAGCAAACAGGGGTAGAACGGAACAGTGACAAATACAAAAACTGCACAAGAAACATCAGGAGAGAGATTAGGAAAGACAAGAAACAGTACACAACTAACACCTGCAATAGAATAGAAGAGCTGCAATTTCAGGGAAAAGATGGGGATATGTTCAAGGAAATCAGAACGCTAACAGATGATTTTAGACCATCATTACATGTAATCAATGATAAAAATGGTAACATATTAACAGAAAGTAAGGATATATTGGAGAGATGGAAGTAGTACTGTAGAGAAATGTATGAAGATAGTACAAAGACCCCAGACATGACGATTGAAAGTGAAGAGAGAGAGCCAGAACCTATATTACGTGCAGCAATCAAAAGCCTGAAGAAAGGGAAATCACCAGGATGCGATGATATAGCAACTGAACTAATCCAAGCAGGAGGAGAGGCCAGTGTCCTCGTTTATCATGCACTATGTGTGAAGATCTGGAACAGTGCAATCTGGCCCAAAGCATGGAAAAGATCTGTGTATATCCCTCTCCCAAAGAAAGGCAATTTAAAACTGTGTACCAACTATCGTACTATTGCTTTAATAAGTCATGCCAGCAAAATCCTCTTGCGGATTATCATGAAGAGGATAGAAAGAAAGTTAGAACATGAAATACATGAAGTACAGGCGGGTTTTAGACAAGGCAGAGGTACGAGAGATCACATCTTTAATGTGAGAAACATCCTCGAAAAATGCAGAGAATACAATGTAGATCTTCATGCCTGTTTTGTAGATTACACCAAGACCTTCGACTGCGTACAACATCAGAAATTGTGGAACATCATGAGAGACATGGGATTTCCAGCGCATTTGATCCATCTAATTGAAACACTATACCATGAACAACAAGCAGCTGTCAGAGTAGCGGGAGAAACATCAGGATGGTTTGAGGTGAAAAGGGGAGTAAGACAGGGTTGCATCCTCTCGCCATACTTGTTTAACATCTATGCAGAAAATATAATGAGAAATGTTCGGAGTGACCAAGAATGTGAACATTGCGATCCGTTCACAATTGGTGGAAATGCGATCCCAGAACTCAGGTACGCAGATGACACAGTTATTCTTTCAAACAGTGCCAAGGGACTAGAACAGTTAATCATGTCTGTCAAAAGACACAGTGAGGATCAGAACCTTTTTCTGAACACACACACAAAAAAAAAAACAAAGATTATGTCCACAGACAAAACAAGATGCCAACCAAAAATTACCATCAATGATGAGGAAATTGAAAATGTCCAAATTTTTTAATATCTTGGCTCCATAATTAACAACAACGGAGACTGCTCAAAAGAGGTCAGAAGGAGACTGGCCATAGCAATGCAGAGGTTAAATAAAATTAAGAACTTATGGCATAACACCAGCAAATTAATAAAAGTAAAACTTATGAGAACGTGCATCTTTCCGGTAGCAACATATGGATGTGAATCATGGACCATTACTCAAACATTAAAGAACAAAATCGAATCTTTCGAAGCAAAATGTTACAGAAAAATTCTCAGAATATCGTGGGGACCCAAAGACGCAGCAATAGAGAACGCAGTCAGCGACTCATAGCTTGACTGCCTGCGTCAGGACCAGCGAATCAGAGCTGGTCAAGACCACACTCCACCTCCACGTGATGGTCCTGGAAACAGTCTGCAGCAGTGCAGTCTGGCTGAGCGAGTGTGGATCGCAATGGGAAGGCAAACCCGGTCCTAAAAAATGCCGTGCAGAAGTCGGATGTGTCGACCGAAAGGTGCAGATATCACAGCTTAGGCGTAAACAGACACAACGCAACCACTGTCCTTTTCAGGACGAACGAGGAAGAAGAAGAAGAAGAATATCGTGGACCAAGAAGGAGAAAAATATAGACATCCTACACGACCTGAACATCGAGGAAAACTGGCTCATAAACAATATCACGTCCCGGAAACTGAATATTTTGGCCACATTAAACGCCATAGTGGCTTAGAGAGAGCAGTGATGGAGGGTATGGTACCTGAAAGGCGAGGCAGGGGCCGACCAAGACGACGGTGGACACAGGACATTGAAGACACCTTGAACATGACATTGGAGGAGGCAGGAGGGCTGGCTAGAGATCGAGAGTCTTTCAGGCGGGCTGTGATGAGAGCGACGTTCTGCAAAGGACATGCTACATGATGATGATATATATAATCTCTTCATGTTCCTTTACACTGCTTATGGAGCACGGAGCCACCATTGTAGTTGACTGTTGCTCCACAATCTGGGATGGTTGTTCAATGTCCAACACAGAGAGACTCCGTTCACTATAAGTGAATCCAGTATGAAAGACGAGAGTAAGGAAGGGCAGAATGTCAGACGGGCCTGCGTGCCCAATTCTAAACCCTTTGAAAATAAAGTTCGTTCGTTCGTTCGGTCGTTCCCTTCCACGAAGCCGGAATCAAAGCAGCACATAATCCGGTAGCAGTGGCTTCTGTAGCACCTTGTTCAACATGACGCAGCTCCCAGCCCCTTTGCACAGAGGGAGAGTAACCTTAATCTTTCTTTATCTCTTCAGAAACCCCCGGGAACTACACGGGGCATTATTTTCATGCTAATTCATTATTCCAGAAGAACAACATGACAGTAGCATACATAACACTATTTATGTTTACAGAGTTTGATTATTGTGGCTATGTGAAAGGATATGTCTCCAAGGAACACCCGACATCACGTATTCAGTTTTCTCGCCTGCTGTTTCTTCTCCATCTTACCAGGTCCTTCAGAACTGTGCTTTGATCACCTCCTCCTCTTCCTCCTCCCCCCCCCCCTCTCCTCTCATCTATCTCTTATTCGTTTCATTGAACCCTCAGTCTTATCTCTTCATCATTTCTTTAAATTTACACGTGTCATAACCGGAACAATGAATAATGAGTTATTGCCAGAGATTTTCTCATTGAAACTGCTATTTTTGGTTAAATACAGTAGAACCTCTATAAGTTGACCACCCAAGGGACTGTAGCAAACCGGTCAACATACGGAGGTGGTCAACTATGGAGGTTCTACTGTAGTTCATTTCATCCAAAAATAATTACAGTTAGAAAAGTAATTCTTATTCATCATCATCATCATAACTCAGCAAGCTCCCGAAGGAGAATAGTTCTTCAACAAATTTACACCCAGCCCTAGTCCCTTGTAGGCTCTAGCGAATTGTATTCTTGGCCTCAGGTCTATTTCTCTTAGCTTCATTTCCATTCTTCTATTGCTTGTGAGTTTTAGAAATGTGTTCATCTTGGCTTCAAATCTATTTCTCTTAGCTTCATTTCGATTCTTCTATTACTTGTGCGTTCTGTGAATGGCTTTATGTAGGCTCCGACCTGTCTATTGGAAGGAGATGAATCGTGAGTGAAAAAGAAGCTGAGAGTCATGTTAATATATACAGTAGTTATGATGAACATGGTATCTTATGATTTCCGTCTTACGTCCATGTCGATTTACGACATTGTCATCGGAACGGATTTCCGCCGTAAGTCGAGGACTGTGATCGTTTGACAGTGTAGAAGTGCCTGGATGTAACTGATCATTGTGACGCCACCAAGCAAAATAAAAAGTGACTCGAAGAATACTCGTGTAGTGGTGGAGAACTAGGCCGCTTGTCGGCCGTGGTGCTTCAATTGTCAAGATATCGCTGCTTCTAATGATGACAGTACCTCAGTTCTGACCAGGGGTAGGACTGGGCGTTGGGCATGGCCCGAGGACCCATAGCTGTAGAGATATTCACACTCCTCTAATCTCCTACTCTAGCCAAATCCAAGTGGAATCGATAATCACCGGTCAGTGACCCTTTTTGTCCCCGGGGTACTGATCAATATCAGTCCGCCCCTGGTTAACCATTTTAATACTATTTCCTAGAGTGCGAAATTTTCTTTCAAGAGCCGATGAACAGTCATTCACGATCCGACAGGTTCTGCACACTTCATGTTCCTCTACGATTTACTAGAGACATAATTAGTCTTTGTCGTGTGTTAATTAGCCTGCACTGGTGAATAGTAAGGTTTAGGTTGCGATTGCGTCTATATTAGTCTGGGTCATTTCCGGATCCTATATTTCCCCCATTGTGCGTGGGGTAGGGCTTCGGAGTCGGGGGCCGGAGTCGTGGAGTTGGTCGTTTTTTTTTTTAGTGAAGTCGAGTCGGTAAAATATGTCCGGGCTCCGACTGCTCATTTTATGCCATATGCCTAGTAAAGAAAAATATGTAATCGAAGTTGGAGTCGGGAGTCGTAGTCACACTTCTAAAATTTCAGTAGTCGTTGAAAAATGTTTGGGAATGACCACCGTTTACGCGGCACTTGGGTGGTGGTGGTGGTGGGGGGGAGGGGGGGGGGTGGTCCTGGTGGAAAAGAAGTGACAGTCTGTCTAGTCACCATTCACTCCTACAGCGAGGTGAATTCGCCGTTCGAACGGTCTCTCGTTCGATTCTTCTGTTCTTTCTTTCTTTCTTTCTAATAAGTGCCTATCACATTCTTAGTTATACTTTTTAATTTACTATTTCTTAAATGTACTGATTGACCCGAAGCACGTGCCTTACTTTCAGTAGCGGTTTTAGGAATAGGTAATCAAGGCTTTTAACTAGTGCCTCGCGCTGTAAGGGGCCGCGCGCACAAATACATGCTTTTAGACGCAACATAAATTTATTTAAAAGGGGCCTCTCAAGTTCACACAGAACATTAAAACTGCACTGCTTACTTTTAGGGCAGCAAATGAACAGAAACATGAAACGTAACGTTCCTGTTGT